>OZ024759.1:37054693-37057193 GCA_964016885.1 Eledone cirrhosa | reverse complement strand
TTGAATGAAAATTGAATGAAAGACGAAATTGAATGAAAATTGAAAGAAAGATGAAATTGAATGAAAATTGAAAGATAAAATTGAATGAAAGGTGAAATTGAATAAAAATTGAAAGAAAGATAAAATTCAATGAAAATTGAAAGAAAGATGAAATTCAATGAAAATTGAAAGAAAGATAAAATTCAATGAAAATTGAAAGAAAGATAAAATTCAATGAAAATTGAAAGAAAGATAAAATTCAATGAAAATTGAAAGAAAGATAAAATTCAATGAAAATTGAAAGAAAGATAAAATTCAATGAAAATTGAAAGAAAGATAAAATTCAATGAAAATTGAAAGAAAGATGAAATTGGAAGAAAAATAAAATTGAATAAAAGATAAAATTGAATGAAAGATAAAATGAATGCAGGAAGAAAGGAAACAAAGGAGAGGTTGAAGAGGAGATGAAAGTTAGGTATAAGAGAGATAGAGAAGAGGTTGATTAGATAACCTTTTAAGACACTATGATGTGATTTAAAGAATATTTGGTTGCTATCTTTAGAATGTCTAGTAATCAAGTTGTGACTTAGTTCACCCAAGTATATATACCAGTTGTGGTGTATAAGGCATATATACCAATCGCAGTATATAATTTGTTTGTTCACCCCAAAATATATACCAGTTGTGGTATATAATATATTTGTTTGTTCATCCCAAAATATATACCAGTTGTGGTATATAATATATTTGTTTGTTCATCCCAAAATATATACCAGTTGTGGTATATAATATATTTGTTCATCCCAAAGTATATACCAGTTGTGGTATATAATATATTTGTTTGTTCATCCCAAAATATATACCAGTCGTGGTATATAATATATTTGTTTGTTCATCCCAAAATATATACCAATCGCAGTATATAATATATTTGTTCATCCCAAAGTATATACCAGTTGTGGTATATAATATATTTGTTCATCCCAAAGTATATACCAGTTGTGGTATATAATATATTTGTTCATCCCAAAGTATATACCAGTTGTGGTATATAATATATTTGTTCATCCCAAAGTATATACCAGTTGTGGTATATAATGTGTTAGTTAGTTCACCCTAGTTAGAATGTCTCAGGAAAGAATCACTGGACATATGTTACAAGCAAAACCAACTGGCAGGAGACCCAGGGTTAGATCCACCCCGAGTAAGATGGTTGGATAACATCCATGAGCTTGGCTGGTCTCGCTTGGGGATCCAGCTGGATCAGTTGGAGATGGTTGCTTCTGACAGGACCTTCTGGAAGGAGAGTTTGAGGACTCTGCCCCTCACGACCGTCTCAGGAATATGTGGGCGGAGAAAAAGATATATATATACATATATATATATATTTATGTGTGTGCGTGTGCGTGTGTGTGTGTGTGTGTGTGTGTGTATTTAGAATGTATGTATATTCACTAATTATGTAAAGATTAGTGTCGTTTCAAATATTCGATAAAACTAATTACAAGTCTGAAAACCAGTTAAATATCTATCTATCTATGTGTCTATCTATGTGTCTATCTATCTATGTGTCTATCTATGTGTCTATCTATCTATCTATCTATCTATGTGTCTATCTATGTGTCTATCTATCTATCTATGTGTCTATCTGATTCTTTTTTTCAAATACCACTTTGGAAGAAGAATCAGGATGGAGAGAGAGGTGCTGTACCCCAGCAAGTTTTATGAAAGGTGGGTGAAAGTGGCGAGAATGGCCCGAGTGAATGGGCCTTCTCTCTATATCAGCCTGTAGGTTGAGGAAAAGGAGGAGGAGAGGAAAGGAGTACAAGCTCTTCGTACTCCTGGAGATGAGGGTTGCACATTTTTTTCGGGCGTATGTGTTACCCATATAAACTGTCTCCCTCTATTGGGGAAAATCGACTAACTTTTAAATTCCATCTGTGATAACATTTTACACGTTTTTATTGTATGTAAACTTCCCCCTTTGTATTTGTCCCCTTCTTTTGTGCCCCTGTGGCTAATAAAGAAATATATCTATGTGTCTATCTATCTATCTATCTATCTATCTATCTATCTATCTGGCACATTAATAAAGAAACATATCTATCTATCTGGCACATCGAATGTGCTCAGGCGCTCACAGTCCTCTGGCAAACGGACCCGGCGATCAGTGGAGACTCCACTTCGACATTCTATAGAGGGTTGGTCCGCAGCAAGTGCGACGACACGCTCGGAGTAACTCTAGGCGTAGAGGAGGACGAACAGGCCAGTCTGTTCGGTAAGACCTTCCGCCGGGACCGATGGACAACTTCCAAAAGTCCCTGGCCTGTCAGTGCTACCGAGGAGCTCTACCAGTTCGAGACAAGCTCAACAGACACGGGCGCCCGGGTAGGGACCCTTCGGAAAAGATCTGTCCGAGATGCGTGCGCGACGAGGAAACAGTCGCGCACGCATTTGTACACTGCCCGGGCGTTACCGACCTGTGGGGCTATGTAGAACGACTATTGTCGCGGGTGGGACC
>OZ024759.1:37017193-37019693 GCA_964016885.1 Eledone cirrhosa | reverse complement strand
TTAGCTTTACCTTTCTATCAATAAAGGGTTTGATAAAATAAAGTATCAGTAATTCCCTGGTATCGATTTAATCAACTTTTCACCCTCCCTTTCAAATTGCTGACCTTCTGCCTATAGTAGAAACAATTATTATTAGCATTATTAGAACGGTAAATTGGCAGAATCGGTAGAGCATTGGACCAAATGCTTCGCAGCAAAGAGTTATATCCCTTTACGGTCTGAGTTCAAACCTTGTCGCGATTAATTTTGCTTTTCATTCTTACGGAGTCGATAAAATAAAGTACCAGTAATGCCCTGGGGGTGGATTTAATCGACTTTCCCCTCCTCCCAAAATTGTTGGCCATCTTCCGAGATCAGAAACCAATAATTTCTATTTCAACTTTGTTTATTTCAGAAGTTTAAAGACATATTTGGAATCAGATTTTCAAATTTAGATACAAACTGCATTAAAATACCTTTAGCTCCCTCTAAAATGTGCCGCGAGGCAAAAGATTTTTGGGGAACCCCACTATTGACTTTAAAGCCAAGGAGGTGCTGAATTACCAGGGTCAATGGGGCATCGGATTAAATATGCCTCCATGTTTGTTCCGGCACACAGAGTTCTGAGTTCAAATCCCACGTAGGTCAATGAATTAAATACAAGTAGTTGGGCTGATTCTTCCTTTACATATCTTTATCACTGTATATAAAGGGTGACCCCAAAATGTATACACACTTCAACAGCATTTTAATAAATATTGCCTTTAAGGTAATCAAAGTGTGTATACATTTTTGGGGTACACCCTGTATATATCTCTCTATCTCTTTGTCATTGTCTATATCTCTATCTCTATGTTACTGCTTACATATCTCTCTCTGTCTCTCTTTATCACTGTCTGTCTCTCGTGTTTAGGCCCGGAGAGGGAAAGGAAAGGCTCTGCCAGGTAAAAAAAAATATCCAAGGCATGTCGTATACCAGGACGGCGTCCCTACAACACCATCAACAGTTAAGTGCTATTCATCTATAAAGGCATGCTGTATTCTAATATATATTGTTCTCAAGGATTGAACATTCCGATCAACTGATCTTATTGGAAATATCACCCTAGCATATTGTTTAAATATCCCCAGAGGGAGTTTTTGTTTACTAATTGCCAGTTTAATCTAATTGATAAATATTTATTGAATCACTGTATAACATATTCAACATTGTACTGTATGTACTGTGTTTGTTTTATATGTATGTTTATGTGTGTGATAACACATACATCAACATATATATATACATACATATATATATATGCATACAGATACATATAAATACACACATATGTATACATACATGCATATAAATACATATATATATATATACACACATGCATATAAATACATATAAATACATATATATATAAATACACACATGCATATAAATACATATATATATGTATATGTATATATATATATAAATACATACATATATATACATATAAATACATACATATAAATATATACATACATATATATATACATATAAATACATACATACATATATATACATATAAATACAAACATACATATATATACATATAAATACAAACATACATATATATACATATAAATACATACATACATATATATACATATAAATACATACATACATATATATACATATAAATACATACATACATATATATACATATAAATACATACATACACAAATACATACATACATACACATGGTGGCTGCCAACTCGTTTTCGAGTATGGCCACTACTTTATATCCATGTAGGAGAACCCCTACCGATGCGCTGAACGAGTGACTTTTTAGTCCAGCCAGCGACTTGAAAACTCTGGTACAAACACTACACTTGTGACAATTACTGACACATAGTGCTGGGCCCATGGTACCATGTGACGACAAGTGCAGAGAGATCTCCAGATATAAAGCAATGCCTGTGCCGTGAAGCTTTTATAGTGAGCAAAGGCACTGCACAAAGCCAGTCCCACTCTCTTAACCAAGATGATATTTACCAAAAAGAAGAACAAGTCAACATCATTGGATACCATCAGGGTTGCAGGTGTTATATCAGAGTTTTCCTTCTCCTAGAATTCTGCCTTGACAAAGGCTAAGGGGTCATCTCTCCCGGTGATTTTGGATGGCCATTGACTCTTAAGAGCTCCTTTGCCCTTTTGACAGGTTTTGTTTTTAGTCCTGCAGGATGTCCAAAGTCACCCTCCTCACCAAGAAACCTTGGTGGGGTTGCCAGTTTAGTCGCCAACGACCCGACCATGGGACAGGTTGTACTGGGATACATGTTACCAGTAGCACCAACTGGTGACCTGACATACATACACATAAATACATACATACATACACATATAAATACATACATACATACACATATAAATACATACATACATACACATATAAATACATACATACACACACACACACATATATATATATATATATATATACATATAAATACATGCATATACATATGCATATAAATAAATATAC
>OZ024759.1:36984693-36987193 GCA_964016885.1 Eledone cirrhosa | reverse complement strand
GATATAGTCTACCATATCAACCACAGTACTGTTTTACTGGTGTCAGTCAATAGACTGTGGCCATACTGGGGCACTACCTTGATATAGTCTACCATATCAACCACAGTACTGTTTTACTGGTGTCAGTCAATAGACTGTGGCCATACTGGGGCACTACCTTGATATAGTCTACCATATCAACCACAGTACTGTTTTACTGGTGTCAGTCATTAGACTGTGGCCATACTGGGGCACTACCTTGATATAGTCTACCATATCAACCACAGTACTGTTTTACTGGTGTCAGTCATTAGACTGTGGCCATACTGGGGCACTACCTTGATATAGTCTACCATATCAACCACAGTATTGTTTTACTGGTGTCAGTCAATAGACTGTGGCCATACTGGGGCACTACCTTGATATAGTCTACCATATCAACCACAGTATTGTTTTACTGGTGTCAGTCATTAGACTGTGGCCATACTGGGGCACTACCTTGATATAGTCTACCATATCAACCACAGTACTGTTTTACTGGTGTCAGTCATTAGACTGTGGCCATACTGGGGCACTGCCTTGATATAGTCTACCATATCAACCACAGTACTGTTTTACTGGTGTCAGTCATTAGACTGTGGCCATACTGGGGCACTACCTTGATATAGTCTACCATATCAACCACAGTACTGTTTTACTGGTGTCAGTCATTAGACTGTGGCCATACTGGGGCACTACCTTGATATAGTCTACCATATCAACCACAGTACTGTTTTACTGGTGTCAGTCATTAGACTGTGGCCATACTGGGGCACTACCTTGATATAGTCTACCTTATCAACCACAGTACTGTTTTACTGGTGTCAGTCATTAGACTGTGGCCATACTGGGGCACTACCTTGATATAGTCTACCATATCAACCACAGTACTGTTTTACTGGTGTCAGTCATTAGACTGTGGCCATACTGGGGCACTACCTTGATATAGTCTACCATATCAACCACAGTACTGTTTTACTGGTGTCAGTCATTAGACTGTGGCCATACTGGGGCACTACCTTGATATAGTCTACCATATCAACCACAGTACTGTTTTACTGGTGTCAGTCATTAGACTGTGGCCATACTGGGGCACTGCCTTAAGTTTCAGCCATTAGACTTTGGCCATGCAGGAGCACTACCTTGATTTATTCTACTATATCAACACCAGGTTTTAATTCTTTTGAATTTGGGTCATATTTTGTGTCGAATGGTAATTCACAGAACACAAACAAAGAGCACCGGTTGTTAAGCGGTGTCAACATGAATACAAACAGAGAGAGAGAGAGAGGGGGACAAAGAGTAAAGAGAGACAGACAGACGATGGACTTCTGCAATGTTTCGGTCTACCAATATTCATTCGTAAAGCATTGGTCAACTAGAGACCAACGCAAAAGTAGTCCTGCATATAAAGAGTGTGTGTAGGAGTGCGTGAGTGTGTGAGTGTGTGTGTGAGTGAGAGTGTGTGAGAGAGAGTGTGTGTGTTTGTGTTTGTGTTTGTGTGTGTGTGTGATAATGATTTAAGCACAAGGCCACCAATTTTGGGGAAGTCGTATAAAACGACCCATGTGTGTAACTGGTACTTTATTTTATCGACACCATAAGAATGAAAAGCAAAGCTAACCTCTGTGGGATTTGAACGCAGAACGTAAAGGGCCGTAATTCTATGCTGCTAAGCATATTATTGCTATTGTTGTTATTAAATATTTTCTAAAACTGGTGATATTGACAGCGGAAGTGGTGGTGGTGGTGGTGGTGCTAGTTGTGGTAGTGGTGGTGGTGGTGGTGGTGGTGGTGCTAGTTGTGGTAGTGTTGGTAGTGGTGGTGGTGGTGGTGGTGGTGGTGGTGATGGTGGTGGTGGTGGTGGTGTTATGGTGTGAGTGGTGGTGATAATGGTGTGAGTGGTGATGGTGGTGGTGGTGGTAGTGATAATGGTGTGAGTGGTGGTGGTGGTGATAATTGTGTGAGTGGTGGTGGTGGTGGTAGTGATAATGGAGTGAGTGATAGTGATAGTGGTGTGAGTGGTGGTAGTGGTGATAATGGTGTGAGTGGTGGTGGTGGTGGTAGTGATAATGGAGTGAGTGGTGGTGATAGTGATAGTGGTGTGAGTGGTGGTGGTGGTGATAATGGTGTGAGTGGTGGTGGTGGTGGTGGTAGTGATAATGGTGTGAGTGGTGGTGGTAGTGATAATGGTGTGAGTGGTGGTGGTGATAATGGTGTGAGTGGTGGTGGTGGTGGTAGTGATAATGGTGTGAGTGGTGGTGATAATGGCGTGAGTGGTAGTGATAATGGAGTGAGTGGTGGTGGTGGTGGTGGTAGTGATAGTGGTGTGAGTGGTGGTGGTGGTGATAATGGTGTGAGTAGTGGTGGTGGTGGTGGTAGTGATAATGGTGTGAGTGGTGGTGGTGATAATGGTGTGAGTGGTGGTGATAATGGTGTGAGTGGTGGTGGTGGTGGTGGTAGTGATAATGGTGTGAGTGGT
>OZ024759.1:36967193-36969693 GCA_964016885.1 Eledone cirrhosa | reverse complement strand
GTGTGTGTGTGTGTGTGTGTGTGTGTGTGTGTGTGTGTATGTGTGTGTGTGTGTGTGTGTGTGTGTGTGTGTGTGTGTGTGTGTGTGTGTGTGTGGTTATGTATATATATGTGTGTGTATGTATACAAACACATGTAGTACTATGGTTGATAGTTCTTAAAGTCCTCCTTAACTATTTTCTCTCGTAATATTTCTCCTCATTTTCAATTTTTTTTTTTCATATTCTCTGTTGTATCGTCTGCTTAAAGTCTAACAGACTGACTTAAAAAACAAAGTCACTATTATATAAACTTCTTCAAGTCATCGTCTGACTGTTCTAGTTTGTTTTTTTTGTGCTATTTTGTTTTAGTCTTTTGTATCGTCCATCTTTGACAACATCGTCTGCTTTGTTCAACATTTCTCTTTTATCTTTTTCTCACTTGTTCACAGCATGTCTCTATTTCTCAGGCTACCACTGTCAATTGTTTCGTTTTTACTTTCTTTTATATATATCTTTCTGTATATATCTATATCTTTCTGTTTAGTTTGGTTTAGTGTTGTTGTTGTATTTGTTTTGTTGTTTCTTTGCACTATAATATTTCGCCGATGTCATCTATCTTGAGATGGAGAAAAGGTAGGTGTAAAAGCGCCACCAATCTGTATTTCTAACTTTCCAGTCAGATCTGTATTGACATCTTTCTTCACATCGTTTATAGCTCACATCGTTTTTAGTTGACATCGTTTTGGTACCGAGAGAGAGAAGGGGGGGGGGATTGAGAGAGAAAGAAGGGGAGAGAGAGAAAGAAAGAAAAATAGATAGATTGATAGAGAAAGAGAAAGAAGGAGAGAGATAAAGATCGATAGATAGAGAAAGAAAGAAAGAGAGAGAGGGGGAGAAAGAAAGAAAGAGAGAGATAGAGAGACAGAAAGATAGATAGATTGAGAGGAAAGAGAAAGAAGGGGAGAGAGAGAGAGAGAGAGATAGATAGAGAAAGAAAGAAAGAAAGAGAGAGGTAAAAAAAGATAGGAAGTGAGGAAGAGATATAAAGTAAGAATCGACCCAGTACTAGATTGATAATTTATTTATCAATCTCGAAAGTCAAAAAATTGACCTCGGCGGGATTTGAACTGAGAGATGAGAGGACCGGAAAGAATACCACAAAGTATTCAATCGTACTTTCTAACGACTCTGCCAATTCACCGCCTCTTGATGTATTTTTATCTTATCTTTTAAAACCACTCCGTGAAGGACTTTCGTTATTGTAACCTGCTGTGTTGTTGAAAGATGTCTCATCGTACGAGATGGCAGATAATCTATGTCTAATGGTTTTTTCTGTAGATTCTTTCAGATAAGGGAAGAATAGTTAGAAATGCAAGGAGCAGAGTGTTGGCATTTTTATTTAATATTTCAATAAGGATGTTATTGCAGCTATCCAGGTTTCATATTAGTTTGTGAGGTTAACTTTGCCTTTCATCCTTACGGGGTCGATAAAATAAAGTACCAGTAATGTACTGGATAATTGCTCGCCTTGTGCCAAAAGTAGAAACAATTATTAACTAAAAGGTGGTGAATTGCCAGTATCCGTAGAGGGTTGGACGCCATGCTTTCTAGCATAGTTACGTCCCTTTATGGTCTGAGTTCAAATCCCGTCGAGGTTAACTTTGTCTTTCATCTTTACGGGGTCGATAAAATAAAGTACCAGTAATGCACTGGGATAATTGCTCGCCTTGTGCCAAAAGTAGAAACAATTATTAACTAGAAGGTTTTAACGTTTATATTCTGAATAATTTAATACAAGGTTTTTCCTCTTTCTGTCTTGGTTGATCGTGTTGCGTAATAAGAGGACCGACATCGTGGTGTGTGTGTATATATATATATAGGAAAAGAGTCGGGACCCCGACAGCTGAGCTTCGGCCGTTTCGACAGCTAGTTTCGAACTAGATCAGATCTAGCTGTCGAAACGGCCGGAGCTCAGCCGTCAGGGTCCCGACTCTTTATAATATAACCATATACTACTACCCCAAGTATCGAGTACTCTGTTAAGTAAGGGTCTAACTATTTTCAAACTGAAACCATTCTGATATACATTCATATATATATATATATATATATGAATGTATATACAGTGTATTTTGCAATACACTGTATCATTTCGAAGACCTTACGCTATTGTTTTATAGTAGTGACAGTCTCACTTACTTTAAATTTTCAGCAAAGAGGGGAGATAAAGCTGACAGATCTCTGTTTCGTACTTTAAAGTAAATATATATATATATATATTTATATATTGCCTCCTGTGTTTCGTTTGTTAATTTTCAACTATATATATATATATATACATACATACACACATATATATATACCTCTATATGTGTGTAGTTATCTATGTATGTATATATATATATATATCTATGTATATATATATATATATATATATATATATATATGTGTTGTGTGTGTGTGTAAAATACAGGTTTAGACCAGTAAGACCATTAGTACGCTATAGTACAAAGCGTATAT
>OZ024759.1:36952193-36957193 GCA_964016885.1 Eledone cirrhosa | reverse complement strand
GGCGTAAGTCAATGCAGCGCCTTTGCGACTCCATCGGGAGTTACGGGACCATATTGACTATAGATTATAGAAGTGTGTATATATTATACAGCCTGGGTATTGACTATAGGTTGTAGAAGTGTGTATATATTATATAATCTAGATATTGACTATAGATTATAGAAGTGTGTATATATTATACAGCCTGGGTATTGACTATAGGTTGTAGAAGTGTGTCTATATTATATAATCTAGATATTGACTATAGGATATAAAAGTGTGTCTATATTATATAATCTAGATATTGACTATAGGATATAGAAGTGTGTGTATATTATATAATCTAGATATTGACTATAGGATATAGAAGTGTGTGTATATTATATAATCTAGATATTGACTATAGAATATAGAAGTGTGTGTATATTATATAGTCTGACAGACTACAGTATATAGAAGTGGGAATCATATTATATAGTCTGTCATTGACAACAGAGTATAGAAGTGCATATATATTATATAATGTGTCGTTGACAAAAGAGTATGGCTGTGTGTATATATTCTATAGTCTATCAGTGACTATAGAATATAGAAGTGTGCGTATATTATATAGTCTGACAGGCTACAGTATATAGAAGTGTTTATATGTCATATAGCCAAAAGGGCGCATAATGGGAAAATATTTTGAAAGGAAGTTGCCCCTGAAATGGAAATACAAATGGAATAAAACAAGTTTCACGTAAATCGGAGCACACGTTCTCGAGATATGGGTATTTTCCGGGTACCTTTATGAATAGAGAGAGAGAAAAAGATAGGGAGGAAGGGATAGTGGTTGTGAGAGAGTAGATAGAAAATTTCATTTTACATTATATACTTGTCTGTACATATTTTAATTATTTAAACATTATTTTTAAGTGAACAGGACTTTAAAAAAAAAAAATTTTAACCGAACGTGACCCAACGGGTCAAGGGTGATCTAATATATTATATAATGTGTCATTGATTCTCGAATTTGGTATTAAATATTAATCTCTTTCAATTCCAATTTCCTATAGATCGAGTTGCTAATTTGATACAATTGTTGCCATTAACTACCAATATTTCAAAGTAACTAGTAGACCAAATAGTAACTAGCAGACCAAATAACTAACTAAATAGAAGAGTGTAGTCTTTAGACGTAGCGTAATACGTCACATGTAGCGTAATCCGTCACATGTAGCGTATAACTTTATAGGTTACATGCAACGTAACTCGTTACATGTAGCGTATAATTTTGTCACATGCAGCGTCAGCCGTTACATGTAGCTTATAAGTTTATAAGTTACATGTAGCGGGATTCGTTACATGCAGCGTAACCCGTTTCATGTAGTGAGATTCGTTACATATAGCCCTATCCGTTACATGTAGCTTATAAGTTACATGTCGCATAGCCCGTTACATATAGTGTATTCCGTTACATGTAGCATAACTCGTTACATGTAGCGTAATCCGTTAACTCTGGAAGGGAATGAACGTATTTCATCATCAGAAGGAGACACAAAGAGACAGGTTTTGTCCTTACAACTGAAGCCTGACGGCCTTCACCTTAATGAAGGTAAGTACACAGATGGGATAAACTTCCTTGCCGTTCGTGGGAGGTAAATCTGGACTAAATTTCGACTTCATGTGGTCACATGTGGTGACAATTTCACTGCCATAAACCACAGACACTGCCAGCAGTAACATGGAGGAGGGGAAGATACCGAAGCACGGGGACTTTGATCCACCGCTCACATTTTGGGATGATCGTATCAATGGTTTCAGAACTGAGGTTGTCAGCTGAAAATTTCGGAGTGAAACTTGATTGAGGAAGGAACCGGCGACCGTTAGACCATTACTAACCAGAGTACTCGATACTTGGGGTAGTAGAGTAAAATACGGGACCCCGACGGCTGAGATCGTGCCGTTTCAACAGCTAGATCCTATCTGAAATTTTCACACATATATATGATTTCCTTCGAATGAAACAGTTCTAATTCTGTAGAAGCCATTTCTATATTAAATATTGTATATACTCTACTATATACGGAAGACCTTACTTATTGTGGTTACCCCCGATTGAACCCGGGATACACACACACACACACACACACACACACACACACACACACACACACACTGATACGTGTGTGTATAGTTAGCTATAAGTATATATATATATATATATATATATACATTCGCTCCAACGTGTGTATAGATAGATAGATAGATAGATAGATAGATAGATAGATAGATAGATAGATAGATAGATAGAAACAATGCCTGCACGTGTTACTGTCTTCCTCTCTCGCTCTTTGCCCCTGTCTCTTTCCTTCTGTATATCTCTATCTGTCTTTATATGTCTCTTACCCTCTCTACATCTCTGTGTACGTGTGTCCGCAATAAAGCAGCGAAAGAGATTTTTTTTCGACTCAGTGAACAGAAGAAACGGTTAAAGCAGCAGTAGCGGTAGTAGTAACAGTAGAAGTAACAGTGGTAGTAGCAGCAGTTATAGATACCACAAGCAACTGACCAATCAGCCTCCAGCTTTCTATACTGTCGCTCCTCCCCGCGAACCATTTATGGACTGAGGCAGTGGGCGTAACTTAATAGCGTAGTTTGACAGTTGCTATCATATTCAATCATAAATTGAGAGCCAGATTGTTTAGCCCTAGGTCAGGCTAACTTAGGAAGACGTAAGACGTATGATTAAAAGACATGCCAACCATGACCACACACTCTATTTTCGTCAGTTGTGTACTTTATGACTACATTATATAATATATCCTTATATATAAAGGGTGGTGGATTGGCAGTATCGGTAGAGGATCAGACGGCATGCTTTGCAGCATAGAGTTACGCACCTTTACGGTCTGAGTTCAAATCCCGCCGAAGTTAACTTTGCCTTTCATCCTTACAGAATCGATAAAATAAAGTAGCAGTCATTTTTATCATCATCTTTCCAAAAAAAGCACAGACTTGAACAGATCTAATAAATATTGCCTGTACAGGTACTCAAAGTGTGTATACAGTTTTGGGGCCACTCTCTCTCTCTCTATATATATATATATATACATACATACATACAGTAATAATAATAAATGTGAAGACTAAAATCCGAAGAGGGCTCGATAAGGATAAATATATATATAAAAACCGTAGAGCAAATCTGTTATTTTAATATATATATATGTGTGTGTGTGTGTGTGTGTGTGTGTGTGTGTGTGTGTGTGTGTGTGTGGTTTGAGGGTGTATCAAATAAAAGAAATTATTTGGGACAAATATGTATCAGCTCATTATGTATCTGTTCATAAAAAAATTAAAAAAACAAAAAAAAAAAACAACGACACTCAACTTTGAAAGATGGAATAGTTGAAGTACTAGAAATCAATAAATATATATATAAAGTTATAAGTGTGAAGAGCAAATCGATAAAAATTTACCTAATTTTACTTCAATGTTCCGACTGCAGTTTCGCCGAGTGGTGTGCATCTAAAGAGTTGCAGGGGCGCCGTATTGATATACGGCGTTTCTTGAGCATCTTAAGTCTGGTGGAGCCGATCTCCTCTCCAGATTGCAAATAGTTTGGTACAAAGTTTCTGTTTCAGTTACTTTCAATGTTAAAAACCATTGATTTAAATAAAACGCCAAGATCATTGCGTATACAAGCGGCCGAAGAAGAAGAAAATAAATATACCAGTATATATTGACTATAAAAGCTAGAAGTGTCTATATTTTATATATTGACTATAGAATATAGTCATGAATCTGGGGAAAAGACCAAAAGAATACGATCGCGAATACAAGCCATCGAAATAGGGTTCCTCCGAAGAGTATTAAGAGTAAGGTTACTCGATAGAGTGTGTAGCTCGGAGATCAGAGAGTCACTCCAGGTAGAGCTGCTACTTCTATGAATTGAGAGATCACAGCTCCAATATTTTAGGCATGTGGTTAGAATGTCTCAGGAAAGAATCGCTGGACAGGTTTTACGGGCAAAACCAACTGGCAAGAGACCCAGACCCCAAGCAAGATGGTTGGATAACATCCATGAGCTTGGATGGTCTCGCTTATGGAACCAGCCGGAAAAGGTTAGTGTAGTCTTTAGAAAGATCTGTCAGCTCAACCGCTCAGGGTAACGAAAGGGTTAGTGTAGTCTTCAGAAAGATCACTCAACTCAACCTAAGAGGGTAAAGAAAGAGTTAGTGTTGTTTTCAGAAAGAATACTCAGCTCAACTTCATATGGTAACGAAAGGGTTAGCGTCAACTTTAGAAAGATCACTCAGCTCAACTTCACGTGGTAACGAAAGGGTTAGGGTCAACTTTAGAAAGAACACTCAGCTCAACTTCATGTGGTAACGAAAGGGTTAGGGTCAACTTTAGAAAGAACAATTACACCATCACAACACCCCCCAATACATCACCATCACCATCAACAACAACAACAGTATTACACTATCACACCCCCATCACCATCACCACCACCACTACTACCGACACAATTATCTCCATCACAACAGCAACACCACCACCAGAAGTATTACACCATCACACCACCACCACAAACACCGACTATTATCTCCACCACTACCAGCAACACCACAAGTACCATACCATCACAACACCACCACTGACTATTATCTCCACTACACCAGCAACACCACCACCAGTCTACTGGTCCCAGTTTCGAATCTCAACCAAGATTGTTGAAGAGAGAGTGATATCTCTCTCTCTCTCTTTAGAGAGAGAGAGAGTGATATATATATATATATATATATATATATATATATATATATATATATATATAGAGAGAGAGAGAGAGAGAGAGAGAGAGAGAGAGAGAGAGAGAGAGAGAGAGAGAGAGAGAGAGACGTAGTTGAGAAGTCGTTATCAGCTTGTAATGAGACTAACAGCCATGATAAAGATCTTGTGGATAAGAGACTGCGATGACATTGTGATAAGAAGGGGATGTATGGGGAAGGTTGGGGGGGATACGGGGGGAGGGA
>OZ024759.1:36939906-36941993 GCA_964016885.1 Eledone cirrhosa | reverse complement strand
AATAGGATATCTGGAAAATACATTAACTTTATATTGTAGTCTCTCTTCCTTTTGTTTTCTCACATCTTAAACACACATGCACGCACACACAGACACACACACATATATATATATATAAATTTACACGCGTCTTCGCCCACTTATTCCTGAGAGGGTCTTGGGGGCAGAATCCTAAAACACTCCCTTCCAGCAGGTCCTGTCAGAAGCAACCATCCAGCTGGATCCCCAAGCAAGACCAGCCAAGCTCATGGATGTTATCCAACCATCGAGGTTTACCTCTGGGTCACCTGTCAGTTGGCTTTGCCCGTAAAATCTCTCCAGCTATTCTTTCCAGAGACATTCTAACAATATGTATCGTGACTGTATCCAGCATTATCTTACAGAATGTGACTATATCCAACACTAACCCCCAATATGTGACTGTATCCGATACAGTAACCCCCAATATGTGACTGTATCCCACACTAACCCCCAATATGTGACTGTATCCGATACAGTAACCCCCAATATGTGACTGTATCCCACACTAACCCCCAATATGTGACTGTATCCAACACTAACCCCCAATATGTGACTGTATCCAACACTAACCTCCAATATGTGACTGTATCCCACACTAACCCCCAATATGTGACTGTATCCCACACTAACCCCCAATATGTGACTGTATCCCACAGCTAACCTCCAATATGTGACTGTATCCCACACTAACCCCCAATATGTGACTGTATCCCACACTAACCCCCAATATGTGACTGTATCCCACACTAACCCCCAATATGTGACTGTATCCAACACTAACCCCCAATATGTGACTGTATCCCACACTAACCTCCAATATGTGACTGTATCCCACACTAACCTCCAATATGTGACTGTATCCCACACTAACCCCCATTATGTGACTGTATCCAACACTAACCCCCAATATGTGACTGTATTCCACACTAACCTCCAATATGTGACTGTATCCACACTAACCCCCAATATGTGACTGTATCCACACTAACCCCCAATATGTGACTGTATCCCACACTAACCCCCAATATGTGACTGTATCCAACACTAACCCCAATATGTGACTGTATCCCACACTAACCCCCAATATGTGACTGTATCCCACACTAACCCCCAATATGTGACTGTATCCAACACTAACCCCAATATGTGACTGTATCCGATACACAAACGATTCACCCTATTGTCAATAAGAGTAATAATTGTTTCGACTTTTGGCACAAGGCCAGCAATTATCAAGTGTATTACTGGTACTTTATTTTATCGACCCCGTAAGGATGAAAGGCAAAGTTATCCTCGGCGGGATTTGAACTCAGACCACAAAGGGCCGTAACTCTATGCTGCAAAGCATGTTGTCTGACACTCTGCCGATACTGGCAATCCGATTTTTAAAAGGAAAAAGTGCCAATAGAAGTTGTGAGAATCAATTAACTAAGAGACTGGCATAAATGAAGATATATGAGTTGGTGTGTGTTGTAGCTAAGATATATTATCAGGGTGTTGGTGTAGGGCTGTAAGGGTGTCACGGATTAAAATGTATGATTTGATAATATCGCAGAATAAAGATCTATCGCCTGACAATGACGTCTTTGCAAAGAAATGTCCAAAACAATAATATAAAAAGTCGAAAAAAAAAATAGACTAAAAAAAATAAACGAAAATGAAATTTAAAAATTGGATAAAAAAAAAACGAAAAATATATTTTCAAACGCATGTTGTTAATTTGAAGGAATTTGGGTTGTACCCGTATATAGCTTTCACTGTATGATGATGATGATGATTTTATTTAACCCCAGCCGAAGGTTTGTCCTCATTTATCAGACCCATGATCAAATGTATTCCTCTATATATCAACATTCCATTATTTAATTCTAAGATAATGTATCTCGAATTACTTTATCAAATACTGTATTACGTTCCTAGTTTAACCCTTTACCATTTGGCAGTATCGGTAGAGGGTCGGACGCCATGCTTTGCAGCAAAGAGTTACGGCCCTTTATGGTCTGAGTTCAAATCCCGCCGAGGTTAACTTTGCCTTTCATCCTTACGGGGTCGATAAAATAAAGTAC
>OZ024759.1:36929906-36934906 GCA_964016885.1 Eledone cirrhosa | reverse complement strand
TTTTTAGACCTAGTTCGCCACTATATATATACAGACATATATATATATATATATATATATATATATATAAATATATATAATGCCAATCAAGTTAAGTTTGAATCTAATTAACATGTAAAAACATGTATATAGGAATGAGGTAAGCCCAAATCATAGTTGATTCAAATATCACAGAGATAAAGAGAGAGAGAGAGAGAGAGAGAAATGAGGTGCAACAGAAATGAAACATGGATTACGGGTTAAAATATAGTCTAGATAGATGTGAAAGAAAATGAGGATGTAGGTTATGGAACACCCAAATGATTGAGGAGTCGACCTTAAGTAGGAGCAATAACATTAAGAAAGGCATGAACGACGCCACAACACTTTGGTCTGAACTTTTGAAAGTAGGTTTATAAGTATGAATGTTCATAAGGTTTTTGTAGTAGTCTCTGTGGCCTAGCCGTAAGTACTAGAGACGGTGGGTATCCTGGTCTTCGGTTCAATCCTGGTCAAGAGGTACATGCAACCTTTTTTCAGTTTTTATTTTACTACCAATATAAAAAGAACTGAAAAGTTTTACCGGGAACCCTACCCAAGATCGAACTTCGGACCAGGAATACCACAGTCTACGATTCTCCCAACTCGGCTACCGAGACATCTACAATAATATAATGAAAATTGATAATTATAAACCTACTTTCAAAATCAAAGTTCAAAAGATGTGATGTGGTGTGGTTCATGGCTTTCCTAGAGTTATTAGTAATATTTAGGGTCGACTTGTCAATCTTCTGGCTCTTTGGTAACAACCTTATTATTCCTGTGTGTTTAACTGTTGAATTAATTTAATTTGATTATTTTAACAAACAAATAATATATATACACTCACATACATAATGTCAATAGTTAAAATTTTATAAAGTGATATAAACTTCAAATTATACATCTACAAGCACTGTACTTACTTTCCCCTTTTCCGCCTTAGGCCTTGCTTGTTTACACACACACGCGGCATTTAAGAGCACCATTTTAAGACAGAAAAGAAAAAAAAAAAGAATAGGATCTCCCACGAGACACGAACCATGTATTTATCGTATTCCGACCGACCGCTTTACTGATTACACCGTAGGGACCCTGTCATTATCTCCTGTCAAATTAGGGTTATATAAACGTGTTGATGGTAGAAAACTGTGATTTTCAGCTAGGGATACATTTATCCCCTGGTGGAAAAAACTTACATGACGGGGAGGTAATTGTAACATGACCTGTGAGAAAATGCGACAAATAATGATGTTTATATATATTTATGTAATAAACAATATAAGACAATTATTCCATTTACCAAAGGTTTCACGAAGACAGACGAGCTCGACACGTCTGAAAATCGCTCATGAAATCTGATGAGCGATTTCAGACGTCTGTGTCGAGCTCGACTGTCTTCGTGAAACCTTTGGTAAATGGAAAAATTGTCTTATGTTGTTTATTACATAACTAAATAGCTCTGTAGCATATATAGAGCACTCTCCTTTCCTTTACCCTTCCTTCGGAAATACTTTATATATATATATATTTGGAGGGAGGGGAGAAATAACAACACAATCGGTAGTATATGGAAGGAATATATTAGGTTAATGCTTGAAATAGCAGGAAGGGTGTCTTAACGTTTCAGACGCTAGTCCTTCATCAGAAGAAAGAATGAGAAATAAGATAGATTGAGGGGACGGGTGGGGTGGAATTGGACAATGTTTTTAGAGAAAAATAACAGGTCCAATCAGAGAGGGAGAGGGAGAGGGAGAGAGAGATAGAGAGAGAGTCTGTAGTGATGGGATCGGAGAGACCACTAATCATGGGGGTACTCAATACATGGGGAGATGCAGTGTAGGTATAGAGATATGGAAAATCCCTACCACGGCGCCAAACTGTTTCGGGATTTTACATCTGTCTCTCTGGTTAATTTGCTAGAAACAACAACCAAATCTTTCTTTACAGCCCCCTTCAACGTCTTAAAAAGGCGGTGAACTGGCAAAGTTGTCAGAACGTCGGATAGAATGTTTTACGGTCTTCATTCCGGCCCTCTTCTCCCTGAGTTCAAATCCCGCCGAGGTCTTCTTTGCCTTTCATCCATTCGAGGTCGATAAAATAATTACTAGTCAAGTACTTAGGTCGATATTTCTTCATCGATATCTCTTTCACACTTCATCTCTATCCTTCTCTCTATCCTTCTTTAGAAGAAATCTGCTGTAATCAGGGGTGGAGAGGAGAGGGATTCCACCTGGCTTTAAAATACCCTAGAAACGCCGTATGTTAAAAGGGAACCTCTACGATACCGTTAGTAGTTACGGGATACCGTTAGTAGTTACGGGACCATGTTATACCATATCAACGTCTTAAACATACAAAACAAAAATGGAGTGGCCACGGCTGGAAAGACTTTCATCATATACATATATATATATTATAAAACTCTTTTTTAAAAGAATTGTTCCTCTCACTTTTTCAAAAATGTCACTTAGACGAATCAAAGAAAGGAAAAAAAAAAGAAAAACAGACCCTAAAATATATTTTCCGTGCTATTTCCAACTTCACCATTTCTCCCTCTCTCTCTCTCTATATATATGTATATATGCATATGTATATATATATATATATATATATATATATATATATATATATATATACATATGTATATATATATATATATATATATATATACTCAGAATGAACCAGAAGCTAAACAATAACTTCATCATTAGTAATATTAGTGTCCAAACGAACATAATTCATTTGTTTCTTACTCATGCGACCTACGTAAAGTGTTTAGTAAGGATGCTTACGTTATGATAAGTAAATAAATAAATAAATAAATATATATTCGTCCATGGTGTCCATTCTGTGTCCAGTCCAATGAAATAGAAAGTTGACATGTGAATGCTGTAAAGGAAGTTTTCTCTGGGTTTCGTCACGCTTAAAAATTCGCCGTCAACGAGTCAACTGTAATTTGCTTTCAAAACTCCCAGATTGCCAAAAGCGGTTTTCTTGTGCCATGGCGAAAATGCAATACAATAAATAAAGTAAAAAAAATAAAGTAAAAAAAATAAAGTAAAAAAAAAAAATACAACAAAATATAAATAAAAATACTACTATTAATACTATTAATACTAATAATAACGCTGATGAAGATAATAAATTGTGGAATAAAATGGCCGACATTTCTAACCGTTCGTTTTAGTTTTCGTTTTCGAAATTACCACTAACAATGGATATAGGAGTCAGGCGATGTTTGAACTGGTCTGATAAACTACGGATGCCAAGTGTCATGGAGTCATGCATTGCCTTATGAAATCATTGTGGCTACTATTACTTGCTGACGGTTGTTGTTGTTATTGTGGTGGTTGGTGTTGTTATTGTGGTTGTTGTTGTTGTTTCAGTTTTACAAGGATCAGAAACGAAACGATTCTTCTATGTCTAACAGTATTTTATTTGACAGAGCGCAGTGTCAGTTCAGACGAGAGAATTAGCATTGCCATTTTGTGTGTGTGTGTGTGTGTGTGTGTGTGTGTGTGTGTGTGTGTGTGTGTGTGTGTGTGTGTGTGTGTGTGTGTGTGTGTGTGTGTGTGTGTGTGTGTGTGTGTGTGTGTGTGTGTGTGTGTGTGTGTGTGTGTGTGTGTATGTATGTACGTACGTCTGTATGTACGTACGTCTGTATGTATGTATATGTGTCTATGTGCATGTACGTATGTATGTGTGTCTATGTATGTATGTGTACGAATACATGTATATATGTATATAAGTGTGCATGTAAATATGTATATAATTATGCATGTATATATGTATATAACTATGCATGTATATATGTATGTAAGTATGCATGTATATATGTATACAAGTATGCGTGTATAGATGAATGTAAGTATGCATGTATATATATATGTATGGATGTATGTATGTATGTATGTATGTATGTATGTATGTATGTATGTATGTATGTATGTATGTATGTATGTATGTATGTATGTATGTATGTATGTATGTATGTATGTATGTATGTATGTATGTCTGTCTGTATGTAAGCATATACATATATATATATGTGCATTCATCAATATGTATGTATGTATAAATCCATGTATATACGTACGTATGCATATATGCATATATGTATGCATATATGTATGTATCCTGGATTCTCAGAACTTTCCAGACAAGAGATATCCACGCTGTCCTCCTATTCTACTCATCTTTGCCCGACCCCACCTTCAAAACTGTTGTCCACTGCGGTCATCTCACACAAAAGCTATTATGAAGATTGAAGCACCACCTGAGGTTAAATAGAAAACAAGATAGACGGCATGACAGGCCTTGACTATTGAGTTCCACAAGAAAAGCTCAACCCTTATTCTCTCCGACGCTGTCGTGAGCGCTGCATTATCTGAATGATGACGAAAATAGTTCACCAGCATTGCTTATAATCTTTAAACTACACCCAAGGTTTGGGCCCCGTGCTATCCGCTTACAACAAAATCAAACTTGCATCTCATAACAACATTACTCTACAATTATTTCACCTCAATTGGCCCCGCTCTCTTTAATATTACACCAAAACATATTAAAACAGAAACAGACCCCATCAAGTTAGAGAAGTCTTTGGACAAATTCCTTCAAGAAATCCCGGATATACCTCCGTAACCAATAACTCTACTTGAGTGGGCCAAGGTGTCCAAATCCTGATTTGAAAGACTTCGCCAGGTGGTGTTATTAAGTTAGACATGGCCCGGGCCAATACTGGCCGAAATCTATCAAAGTTTTGTATATATGTATATATGTGTATATATTTATATATGTATATATACTATGTATGTATAGAAATATGCACATATATATGTATGTATAGAAATATGTACCTATCTGTGTATGTATAGAAATATGTATGTAGTATGAATGAGAGATAAAAACCGTAATTCTCTGGAGGAAGTTTTAATGCAGCAGTAATATATATTGGTGGGCGGGGTGGTGCAGAAGCC
>OZ024759.1:36914906-36919906 GCA_964016885.1 Eledone cirrhosa | reverse complement strand
AAGACTTCTGTCGTCTTATAGTTTTAGTGATCAACTCTATTAATTTTTAACACACACAAAAGGAAGGGTGAAGTCTCTAGGATCAGAGAAGTTTGGGTGGGGGAAAGAGGACGGTGAAGTGCTCTGGGCCTAGTGCACGGCGATGTTGGCCCTGCTCCCTGCGGACAAGACCGCATAAATATTTCCGTGGACAATGGCCAGCGACACCCACTGCAACAACCACCCCACCTCGCGTAGCTCCTTCCTCAGACGTGCTGCCAACTTTCCAATCTTGCGGGGGAGCTCGGTAGTACGGGGTTCAAATACGCCCGAGGACTAAGTTGGAGGTTGAGAACGTGTCATACCAGCATCTCAGATAAGGGATCTACCTCCTTCGAATGGGAAGAGGGTAATTCCATCGGGCGTTTTCCGTCTCTGGTTCCAGTTGTGATGGGAAGCTAGCTGCGTCCAAGCTCCTTCTCAATCTGTCGTTGAGAGCGGCCTGTCGGGGGAACCGGCCTGTGCTCTGGCCGCAAGACAATGGGTGCAGGCCGAACTTATCGACGACCACCACGCAATGGCATTTATATGGCTCACACATAAGGAGGCTGAGGCGTTGGGTCACTCCAATGCGAGTGCATTCGTTATTAATAAATTATTACACTTCGTTTCTCGAGTTGCCCAGCACGGAGATAAAGAAAGGTGCCGATCAAGAAAGTGCTCCTTCTTCTCGGCCTCGAGAGATCACAACTCTGTTACTAGGGACAATTAGTTCCAATGTTAAAAGGAAATAAATCGTAGGAGAGGTTTTACAGCCAAAGATGCAGCCGACGGGAGACCCAGAGCTCGGCCCCGAGCAAAATAATCATGCTTGGTCATACTTGGAGCATACATTCGGGTCATTTCGAGAGATGGCTGCTTCAGTCAGGATTCCCAGGAAGGCGTGTCTAAGGACTCTACCACCTCGAGCCCCACCCTGTCAGGAATAAATGGAAGAAGAAACTAATGAAGATGAAGACGAGGGTTTGGTATACACGATAAGTACAATGTTGTATATATTATATACACTGTTAATATAAGTTTTGAATACATAAATACATGGCATATGAAAATAAACTGCGTTGAATGTATATATAAACAAACGTAAGCGATGTGTGTCTCAGAACATAAGTACTTTTGCTGATGATCTTAAACATACGTGCTTGTGTGTGTGTGTATATATATATATATATACACACACAAATATATATATATATATGCATACAAATTGTATGTAAATATATGTGTGTATGTGAAAATATAGATATGCCTATGTATGTATAGATCTAAATAT
The DNA here is from genome assembly GCA_964016885.1 of Eledone cirrhosa. Classification (NCBI taxonomy): domain Eukaryota; kingdom Metazoa; phylum Mollusca; class Cephalopoda; order Octopoda; family Eledonidae; genus Eledone; species Eledone cirrhosa. The sequence goes on along the minus strand of OZ024759.1, from coordinate 36,918,594 downwards.
ATAGGTGTGTGTGTGTGTGTGTGTAGATAAATATACATATATACGTGTAGGTGTAAATAAACACACGCACACACATATATAATGTCTGTGTTTATTTTATCGTTTAGTAAAATAAGTGTATGACATTGTGTCCATCCCGGCATTTAATAACATGTAAATACGTCTGTCTGTCTGTCTGTCTCTGTGTCTGTGTGTCTGTGTGTCTGTGTGTGTGTGTGTGTGTGTGTGTGTGTGTGTGTGTGTGTGTGTGTGTGTAGCAGTTACTCCTGGTGGAATCTCTGTGGCGCCGTAATGACATACGGTGTGTCTTGGGCACTGTAAACCTCTTTAAGCGCAATACCTTCTATCAGAAATCCCGAAACTCGGCCAAATCCTCTCACTAAATCCTCGAGTCTTCTTCAATTAAGTTAAAAAACATAATACGTATCTATAACCCAGTGGTTCGACAGTAGAAAATCGATAAAATAAATCCTAGTCTTGAACAAAGGAATACTGTGGTCGATATGATCGACTGAATCCATTGAAAAGGTCGTTGTTTGATCTCAGAGATCAGAGAACCAGAACAAACACCGCAAAAACATTCGAGCCGACGTCCTAACGACTCAATTGACTGTCTTTAAAACTTACATACTCGCCATTGTTATTGAGAGAGAGATAGAGTGAGAGAGAGAGTTCACAATGTGCGTATATGTACGTGTTCACAATGTGTGTGTGTCTGTTCACAATGTGTGTGTGTGTATGTATGTGTGTATAATCTCATCGCTTCGTATTTTATTCTATCATTTGTTTCATTCATTTTTTTCCAGATACGAGAGAGAGAGAGAGAGAGAGAGAGAGAGAGAGAGGGGGGGGGGAGCTAGAGAGAGAGAGAGGGAATCGACCCCTGGACTGGATTGGCATATTTTTCTTGACTTCGGCAGGTTTGGAACCAGAACAAATTCCTCAAAGTATTCTACCCGACATTCTAACGACTTCGCCAATTCACCATCTATCCATATACGTATATATATAATAAGTTGACGGAACTAGCATGGGTTTCACAGCTAGGACCGGTTGCATCTCAGTGTACTCAATAGGTAATGTTAAGTAAACTCCCAGAGTAGACAGTTCAATTCGCTTCAATACAACACATATATATATATAATGTGCATGTACGTGTATGTGTGTGTGTGTACATGTATGTATGTGTATGTGTGTGTGTGTGTGTGTATGTATGTGAGTTTGTCATATGTGTGTGGGTGTGCTGGTATTTGCGGTGTCGATATTTTTATAGGGTGTGAAATAGCTCTTCTCATATCTTTTAAGTATCATGGGTCAGTGTTTGAGAGAAGAAAGTCTTCCCTTGACCTTTTAATGGGTTTACCATTTGTGTGACATGATATGGCGGGTGGTAATGGTGGGGAAACGGGTGGATGGACACTGTAAGCGGCCCCTTTTGTCTCCCCTACACCACCAGGGTCTCTTCCTTTATCCATTGATGACTGTAGCGCGAGAAGGGTGGGGTGTTGTTTTTGTCTCACCTCTTCTTACACACAGATACACACACAAACATACGTACACGTACACACACACACACACACACACATACGTTCACATACATACACACAGATATACACACACACAAACATACGTACACATACATACACAAACATACGTACACACACATACACAAACTCAAACACAAACATACACACTCTCCTACACACACACACAGACATACGTACACATACACACACCTCCTCATCTCTACACTCCCACCTCCACCGTCTATTGCTCGTCGCCTACACCACCACCTTTCTCTTCATCCCCACACTTCACGGCCCCACACCCCACTATATAGTACCTCTTCTTCCCACCACCACCACTCTACCACCCTATCACCACTCCCCCTCACCACTCTGTCCGGGGCTCCACTCCCCACCATCTTTCCTTTAGATGTAGATATTTTGGCGGCGTCCATTACATTTCCGTTGGCCATTATTGTGGTCTTGTCAGACACCGTGTCTTGTTGTCAGCCTGTCTGTCTTGCTGTCAGTCAGTCAGTCTGTCTGTCTGTCTATATACCTCCCTGTATATCTATGTGTCGTGTTGTCAGTCTGTCAGTCTATCTGTAAAACTCCAGCAGTACGTCCTGTAATGTCCCATTTCTTGGGCGCCCTTGTGGCAAATAAAGAAATCTATCTATCTATCTATATCTGTCTATCTCTATCTATATCTGTATATCTATCTGTATATCTATCTATATATATCTATCTATATATCTATCTATATGTCTATCTATATGTCTATCTGTTTCTTTAACAACCTGCTGTGTCAAAGGTCACACAAAGCCGATGTGAAAACATTTGTTTGTTGGCTTGTCTCACATGGAACGGCTGTGCTGACAGATTAACAACACAATTGTAGTGGTGGTGGTGGTGGTGGTAGTGGTGGTGGGGGTGGCATGGGTGTTTGGAGGAAGAGAGGGAGAGAAATTTGTCAAATTTGACCGACGGCTTCCTAGTCCTGTTGGTCACCATTAAGACATCGGGTGTTCTCAGTCTTCACCTGAGGAAGGAGTCCAGGGAGGTAGACTGGCTGGTGTAGCGGGTGTCGCTGGCTGTTTTTCCCCTGCAATACCTTCACACCTTATCCGTGGTTCACATCTGAGATACACCACTTTGACACGGATGCTGCGTCTGTCCCGGGGGGTAGGATGGCTGTGTGGGGGCTATGTGAGTAAGTGTATGGGGTGGGTGGGTAATTGAGTGTGTGTGTGGGGGGGTATGTTAATGTGTGCGTGGGAGTATGCCAGAGTGTGTGGTTGAATGTGTGTGTGTTAAGGGTGTATGTGAGTGTGTGTGTGTTAAGGGTGTATGTGAGTGTGTGTGTGTTAAGGGTGTATGTGAGTGTGTGTGTGTTAAGGGTGTATGTGAGTGTGTGTGTGTTGAGGGTGTATGTGAGTGTGTGTGTGTTAAGGGTGTATGTGAGTGAATGTGTGTTAAGGGTGTATGTGAGTGTGCGTGTGTTAAGGGTGTATGTGAGTGTGTGTGTGTTAAGGGTGTATGTGAGTGTGCGTGTGTTAAGGGTGTATGTGAGTGTGCGTGTGTTAAGGGTGTATGTGAGTGTGTGTGTGTTAAGGGTGTATGTGAGTGTGTGTGTGTTAAGGGTGTATGTGAGTGTGTGTGTGTTAAGGGTGTATGTGAGTGTGTGTGTGTTAAGGGTGTATGTGAGTGTGTGTGTGTTAAGGGTGTATGTGAGTGTGTGTGTGTTAAGGGTGTATGTGAGTGTGTGTGTGTTGAGGGTGTATGTGAGTGTGTGTGTGTTAAGGGTGTATGTGAGTGTGTGTGTGTTAAGGGTGTATGTGTGGGTAGACATCTCTCCATAGCAATCTTTTCACCATCTTGTCCACGGGGTGCAGCAGATATAACAAACCAATCCTACTGCCCCCGCCAGTGGGGGGCGGGTGTAGAACACCCTCCCCCTTTATTTAAGACATAACTTCACTCCACCCCACCCCTCCCATATTCTGTATTTTAATCCTTGTTTTAAAAGACTTTCCTTATTATATTAACTTTCTGTTAAACTATATAAGGGTGTGTGTGTGTGTCTATGTGGGTGAGGGTGTGTGTGTGTCTATGTGAGGGTGTGTGTGTGTGTGTCTATGTGAGGGTGTATGTGAGGGTGTGTGTGTGTCTATGTGAGGGTG
>OZ024759.1:36904906-36907406 GCA_964016885.1 Eledone cirrhosa | reverse complement strand
AATATATATATATATATACACATAAATATATATATATACACATAAATATATATATATATATATATATATATACATATATACATAAATATATATACATAAATATATATATACACATAAATATATATATATACATATATACATACATACATACATATATATATACATAAATATATATATATATACATAAATATATATATATATACATAAATATATATATATATACATAAATATATATATATATACATAAATATATATATATATACATATATATATACATATATATATACAGCTCAAAAGTGACACAGAGAAGACTGAGGTTGGCTGGACATGCTCACCGACATCCAGAGTTGACATTGCACTCAGTGCTCCTTTGGGAGCCCCTACATGGACACACTAGAAGAGGAAGACCAAGGTTAACATATGTTGATGCCCTAAGGACAGACACTGGTCTGTTGGAGATGAAGGATATGGCAGCGATAATGAGGGACAGAGACCGCTGGAGAGAACTCGTCCATGGATCTCGGGAATTTTACCCGCCTTAGATAGATAGATAGATATATACATAAATATATATATATATACATAAATATATATATATATACATAAATATATATATATATATACATAAATATATATATATATATACATAAATATATATATATATATACATAAATATATATATATATATACATAAATATATATATATATATACATAAATATATATATATATATACATAAATATATATATATATATACATAAATATATATATATATATACATAAATATATATATATATATACATAAATATATATATATATACATAAATATATATATATACATAAATATATATATATACATAAATATATGGAGAGAGAGGTGCTGTACCCCAGGATGGAGAGAGAGGTGCTGTACCCCAGCAAGTTTTATGAAAGGTGGGTGAAAGTGGCGAAAATGGCCCGAGTGAATGGGCTTTCTCTCTATATCAGCCTGTAGGTTGAGAAAAAGGAGGAGGAGAGGAAAGGAGTACAAACTCTTCGTACTCCTGGAGATGAGAGTTGCACATTTTTTCGGGGGTATGTGTTACCCATATGTAATGTCTCCCCCTATTGGGGAAAATCGACTAACTTTTTAAATTCCATCTGTGATAACATTTTACACGTTTTTATTGTATGTAAACTTCCCCCTTTGTATTTGTCCCCTTCATTTGTGCCCCTGTGGCTAATAAAGAAACATATCTATCTATCGCTTCCTCTCCATCTTTCTCTTCCTCTCCATAACTCTCTCTTCTCTATCTTCCTCTTCCTCCTTCTCAATCTCCCCACCTCCCCACTACTCTTTCTCTTCCTTTCCTTCTTCTCTATCTTTCTCTCTCTCTCTCTTATCCTCCCTCTACCTCTCTACCTCTCCACAACTTCTCTATCTTTCTCTCTCTCTCCCTTCCTGCTTCTCTACCTCCCCACCTTCCTCCCTCGCCAAGCAACCTCGTTCCACAATTGCCAACTGGAAAAGACAACAGCCCATTCTAAGCACATTTGATAATCGATAGACAAAGGCGCAACAACTACAGCCATCTCAAGAGCAGCTTTAGACAAAGTACAGACGTTTAATAACAGATGAATGCCATGTAAAACAAGTCTTACAGAGAATCTTAACAGAATTTAACACAATATTACTAACTGAAAACAATGAACTAATTTCAAATTGCCTGCACATGTCTAAATTCTTCCTCGAAAATTTCAAAAAGGGTTTCCCTGGTGCATGAAGATGACAAGAAGACAATACACATCGCTTAAATACATCTACACTTGCAACTGAAACACACACACACACACACACACACACACACACACATATATATAGTATAATATATAGAAATAAACACAGAAATATGTATGTATAGAATTACAAGGACTGAAAAACCACTTTGTATAAACCACGATGTATAAAATCTATGAAACAAACGGAAAATACAGAACTAGAAAGAGTCGAATTAAAATGTACTAACCGTTTCAATAACTATTGAACTCCTGGACAAACTACAGATGTAGTTATATACATATATATACATATATATATATATATATATATATATATATATATATATGAGGAGTTTATATGTATATCATGTATGTATTACCATGTACAATCACACTTGTACTTTGGATACATTCATACTTAGACACATATATTTCTTTCTTTCTCTCTCTCTCTCTCTCTCTCTGTATATATATATATATATATATATATGTATATATATATATATATAATCCTGGAATTATGTAATTAAACGAGTGTGCAATTAATACACAACAAACTAATTATGGAGTTGGACTTTATTAATTGCCGATACATTTGTGTGTGGTGTGTATGTATGTAAGTATGTAAGTATGTAAGTATGTATGTATGTGTGTGTATGTATGTATGTATGTGTGTATGTATGCCTTCACATGTATGTATGTGTGTGTGTATGTATATGTGTATGTGTATGTGTATGTATGTA
>OZ024759.1:36897406-36899906 GCA_964016885.1 Eledone cirrhosa | reverse complement strand
GTATACCAAAATTAGCACTCAATATTCAAAGAGTTGAGTGTGGATAGTATAAAAAAACGAAAAATCAGTGATGCATCTGAACTCAGTTTATTGCGTGTTACAATTGTTTCGCTGGCAGACAGCTCGAGGTTCCCTGTATGGATCTGGCTGATTCTACGGCTGCAGGTTCCTTCGGACACGGGTAGTTCGTTCGGAGCAAATTTTATCACTCATTTATATATACATATATATAGATATACAGATAGATAGATAGATAAATAGTTATATATACATACATATGTATGTATATATAACTATATATAACTATGTATATATAACTATGTTTACAAACAAACCGAGCATTATAATAAATGTTCGGTGAATCCAAACATATATATATATGTGCATGTATGTATATATATATATACATACTACTGTACGTCTGTATACATATATGTATGTACGTGTACATACTTATATTTAAGTAACAGCCGTACTAAGAGTGGGAAATGAAATTTCGTTTCATTTTTTCCGTTTATATATATAGATAGATAGATAGATAGATAGAGAGATAGAGAGATAGAGATAGATAGATAGATAGATAAATAAATAGTTTATATATATATATATATATATATACATAGATAAGGAAGATTCCGCACTAAATCTGAAGAGAAAATCAACCTAATGTACTCAATAGGAATATTTCAGTGTCTGACGAATGTAGCATATTGAATTGTGAAACTTCGATTAACTGAGATTATCTAAACAATTAGTAGACAAAACTCCCCCTAGGGGTGTTTAAATATCTAAAAACAACCGAACGTTTGTGTATTTAGTATGCAGAAGGCCCCCCTGGGATACTTCCTTCTCAACCATAATGTTAAGATTCATAATATGTGTCAATATACATACTTTAAATCTATTTCTTTAACACACACACACACACACACACACACATATACTAACTCCATTGGGTACACCCCTACAATTAGTACATAAACGCACGCGTACACACACCCTCTCTCGCTCTTTCACTCAATTTTTACCCTACATCTAACTTTATTTTCTTCTTAACCTATCTAACTATCAATGTGTCTGCAGTACCCCACCATAAACTGCAGTACCCCACCATAAACTGCAGTACCCCACCATAAACTGCAGTACCCCAGAATATATATATATTCTGATTCCAGTCATTGGATTGTGTTTACACTGGGGTACTACATATATATATATATGTATATATATATATATATATATATATATAAATATATATTTCGTTTCTGAATTTGTTTAGCAAGATTCTTTATCTGAAATCGTGTGTTGAAACCGATATTGTTATACTTTGGGAGGGTCATGTTGCCAATAAGAAACACACGCACCATAGCTTTCACTTCAGTTTATTATATATTTATAAATTTACAAATTTATAAATTTATAAAATTCTGGTTGGTTGGCTATATATAAACAACCAGATAGTTGTTTATATATAGTCATAGTCCTTTCGTCACACACTCTGTGACCTCTTCAGTGACTGGGGATTCCTTTCTTTGTTTCTGTGCCTCTCCTTTGTTCTGTCCTACGCCATTTTGTTTCTGTGTGTGTCATTCTGTGTGTGTCATTCTGTGTGTGTCACTGAAGAGGTCACAGAGTGTGTGACGAAAGGACTATGACTATATATAAACAACTATCTGGTTGTGGAACCAACCAACCAACCAGAAATTTATAAATTTGTAAATTTATAAATATATAATAAACTGAAGTGAAAGCAACTGGTGCGTGTGTTTCTTATTGGCAACATGACCCTCCCAAAGTATAACAATATAAATATATATATATACATATATATAAATATATATATAAATATACAATACATAAACAGAGAAAGCCTTAAGCGATGCTCTCACCAACTCCAAATATAAATATATATATATATACATATATAAACATATATATATACATATATAAACATATATATATACATATATAAACATATATATATACATATATAAACATATATATACATATATAAACATATATATATACATATATAAACATATATATATACATATATAAACATATATATATACATATATAAACATATATATATACATATATAAACATATATATATACATATATAAACATATATATATACATATATATATACATATATACATATATATATATACATATATACATATATATACATATATATATATATATAGTTCAAGGAGACAACAAACAGAGGTACAAAAAGTCTTATTAGTTTCACGCTTTATATTGGAAAGAGGAAAGATATATATATATATATATATATATATATATGTTTAACATATTGTTTAGCTCTGGTTTTTTAACTATGGAGTGCTTGCCACCATATTTCTGATTATTGCGTTTCGTTTCGCTTTTTCTACCCGCTGAAATGCGATTCTCGCTGAATTTATATTTGTATATATATATATATATATATATATATATAGGAAAAAGTATGACCCCGACGGCAGAGCTCAAGCCGTT
>OZ024759.1:36887406-36892406 GCA_964016885.1 Eledone cirrhosa | reverse complement strand
TGGTGATAACATACCCATAACCTCTATTTCAAGAGAACTGTGATACTATCAGTTATATAGAATGCCAATTTGTCTGTGGTGTCAGTTAATTATTAATGAAAAAGAAACAGGATATTTTCATAAACAGCCGCCATTTTTTTTTGGCGTAAGTGTATGTTAGTTAGTAAGTGTGTGTGTGTGTGTGTGTGTGTGTGTGTGTGTGTGTGTGTGATTGTTTTTGTGTGCGTATATATGTGTGTATGCATGTGTGTTTATGAGTTAGTTATTAAGCATTTGTGTGTTTGTGTGCGTGTGTATGCATGTTAGTTATTAAGTGTGTGTGTTTGTGTGTGTGTATGCATGTTAGTTTTTAAGTGTGTTTGAATTATTATTAGTAGTAGTAGTAGCAGTAGTGGTAGTAGTAGTAGTAGTAGCAGTAGTAATAATAATAGTAGTAGTAGTAACAGTAGTGGTAGTAGTAGTAGTAGCAGTAGTAGTAGCAGTAATAGTAGTAGCAGTAGTAGCAGTAGTGGTAGTAGTAGTAGTAGCAGTAGTAGTGGTAGTAGTAGTAATAGTAGTAGCAGTAGTAGTAGTAGTAGCAACAGTAGTAGCAACAGTAGTATTAGTAGTAGCTGTAGTAGCAGTAGTAGTAGTGGTAGTAGTAATAGTAGTAGTAGTGGTAGTAGTAATAGTAGTAGCAGTAGTGGTAGTAGCAGTAGTAGTAACAGTAGTAGTAGTAGTAGTAGTAGTAGTAGTAGTGGTAGTAAAGGATGTTAGTAAGGACTACACTCTTCCGTCCATATTTCATAATCAAAGACTTTTATCTTAGGTGCGGGTGTGGGGGGTATGTGGTGTGTCGATGGGTGTGCTCCTAACTTCCGCTACTGTTGTTGTTATTGCTGCTGCTGGTGTTTTTGTTATTCCTGTTGTTATTGTTGCTGCTGTTGTTTTATTGCTGTTGCTGCTGCTGTTATTGTTGTTGTTTCTTTTTAAGATTTCCTTAACAGGTGTCTTAACTTATCAAGACTGTATATATTAATTAATAAATGAAATTATTGAATAAGCCCCCCCCCCCCTCTCTCTCTCTCTCTCTCTCTCTCTCTCTCTATATATATATATATATATATATATATGATATGATAGAATAGAGACACCGCGTAAACGAATTGCTTTTATTACCCTTAAGGACCATAAAAACAACTTCACCTCCAGCCCTAAATGTTGCTTAATAAACTCAGCTAAAACTGAAATGGGTATGATTAGCAAACACATACTAAAACATATCAATACTAATGTTAGGAAGGCCACTAACTTAGCACAATGGACGAACAGTGACGGTGTAATTAAATGGTTCAATAACATTAACCACATGAAACAAGCCAGATTTATACAGTGGGATATATAGACGCCTACTCTTCGATTTCTAAAGATCAATCAGATTGAACACAAGACTTCGCTAGCACCATCTTTCCTATAGACATCGAATACCGCATGGTTATCAAGCATGCCAGAAGTCCACTGCTCTTTAGCGAGGACATTGAATATTTAAAAAAGACCGACCCAAGTGGCCCCTTTGACGTGAGCATGGGCTCGTTTGATGGAACGGAGTATGTGATTTGGTCGGATTATATATATTTACCAACCCAGGCAACCTATATTCATCTGTGCGCTTCGTGCATCACCATCACTATAATCATTATTGTAGTCAATAATATACTAAATGGCGAGTTGGTCATATCTAGAATGCCTCTGATCTGGCAACAGGCTTGCTTGATAATTACTAAACTCGAAAACAAAGAAAAGAAAGAAAGAAAAAAAGAAAGAAAGAAAAAAGAAAGAAAGGAAGGAAGGAAAGAAAGAAAGAACATTATAGGATTGTTGGAATGCTTTTTTAATCCTAGTTCTGCTCAATCAAGATTGACCTGGGGCTAAACAACAACAATGACTAAAATGAAGCCAACCAATAAAAAATGGCGACTAACAGTTCTTTACTAGTTTTTTAAATAAACACAAAAAACTGCTTCAAGTATTGAATTTCTTGATGGAATAAAAAAACGTGAAATCTCTAACATGTGTTGTTTTACACCAGAACATACTGTATGTATTAACACACTTGTCTAAATTGCAGGTTGAATTAACGTAAGGGTGGAGATGGCAAAGATGGACCGTTGGAAGTGGTTGTTGTTGTGGTGGTGGAGATGTTTGTGGTAGTTTAGTCCCTCATCATTACCAGGTCATCAGCCCCGATTGAAGTTCCCAGTCATCCACAAATTTATTTTATTGCGGAACCCTTATAAGAAATCTCAACAATAACATTTGTAAGTAAAAATATAAACATTTGATATGATTTCATTTAATTTTAGAACAAACCTAAATATTATTGGTGGCATACTAAAGTATTGTGACACATCTAGAGTTTATTGGTGGCATACTAAAGTGTTGTGACACATCTAGAGTTTATTGGTGACATACTAAAGTGTTGTGAGACATCTAGAGATTATTGGTGACATACTAAAGTGTTGTGACACATCTAGAGTTTATTGGTGACATACTAAATTGCTGTGACACATCTAGAGTTTATTGGTGGCATACTAAAGTGTTGTGACACATCTAGAGTTTATTGGTGGCATACTAAAGTGTCGTGAGACATCTAGAGTTTATTGGTGGCATACTAAAGTGTTGTAAGACATCTAGAGTTTATTGGTGACATACTAAAGTGTTGTGACACATCTAGAGATTATTGGTGGCATACTAAAGTATTGTGACACATCTAGAGTTTATTGGTGACATACTAAAGTGTTGTGACACATCTAGAGTTTATTGGTGACATACTAAAGTGTTGTGAGACATCTAGAGATTATTGGTGACATACTAAAGTGTTGTGACACATCTAGAGTTTATTGGTGACATACTAAAGTGTTGTGAGACATCTAGAGTTTATTGGTGACATACTAAATTGCTGTGACACATCTAGAGTTTATTGGTGGCATACTAAAGTGTTGTGAGACATCTAGAGTTTATTGGTGACATACTAAATTGCTGTGACACATCTAGAGTTTATTGGTGGCATACTAAAGTGTTGTGAGACATCTAGAGTTTATTGGTGGCATACTAAAATGTTGTGAGATATCTAGAGATTATTGGTGGCACAGTAAAGTGTTGTGACATACCTAGAGTTTATTGGTGACATACTAAAGTGTTGTAAGACATCTAGAGATTATTGGTGGCATACTAAAGTGTTGTGACACATCTAGAGATTATTGGTGTTATTAAAGTGTTGTGACACATCAACAGATTATTGATGACATACTAGAGTGTTGTGACACACTAAAGTGTTGTGAAACACCTAGAGATGGTTGTGGTTGTTTTGGTAGTTGTTGTGGTGGCAGTTTTTGTAATTGCGGTGTTAGAGTTGCATTGCCGTTGGTGGTTATTGTGGTAGTGGAGGTGGTGGTAGAAGTGGTAGTAGCGGAGGTGGTGGTAGTGAAGGTGGTAGTAGTGGAGGTGGTGGTAATGGTAGAGGTGGAGGAGGTGGTAGAGGTAGTAGTATGAGACTACAGAAAGAAATCAATCCCTGCCCCACCAAAAATATTTACACATTTGATATCTGAAAAGGAATAATGTTCAGCAGAAACATGATAAACACTTGTATGTATATATATATATATATACACACACACAAACATATAAACATATATCTATTTATATATATATATATATATATATATATATATATACACACACACACACACAAACATATAAACATATATATATATATATATATATATATATAAATAGATATATATATATGTATATATAAACAAATATATATATACATATATATAAATGTCAGTGGATATGGGTGAATGTATATTTATGTCTGTTTGCGTACGTGTCTATATAATACCATATACACTCTTAGTTTAAAATTTAAATATACATGTGTTTTACAAACAATCCTACAAAGTTATAAATAAACACTCCACCTCCACCAACGCCACCACAACCACCACCACCATAAAAAAAGGACGAACTGCCAGATTATTGTCAAACTAGAAGCACTAACATAGCGTGATGTAGCATAAGTAAGCAACTGCTGACGACATGTAATGACAGTGAAATATATGTATCCACCGTTCTTGATCTACTGTTGATGTGGTGTAACACAATCTGATGGCATGGTATTAAAATACCCTCAACCAGACTTAATATATACAGGGTCACTTAGTTTCTTTTAATTGCTCTAACACTTTATTCTAACTTGTTTTGATTATCATTTCTCTTCAGATAAATGAAACATCAAGCAAACTAAGCAAAGTCAGCAAGACATGTAATAGTCTGTTGTGGTGAACACCCTTTTGGGATTAAAGAAACGGATTCGGTGGACTATTAGGAATAAGCAACGTGTTTCGTTGTCAGCGGTTCGGTTGGAGTCTCGCTTGAAAATCTCACGTTTTGTTGTCGGAAGTTACACCCGAGATAAAATTGTAAGTACCCTCGCATCGTAACAAATATAAGTTCAAAGGGTTATAAAATAATCGTTGTCTTAACCCTTTAGTATTTACATTACTCTATGTATACCATTGTGCAGGCGCATGGCTTAGTAGTTAGAGCATTGGCTTGCAATCGAACGGTTGTGAGTTCAATTCTCGGACCGAGTGATGTGTTGTTTCCTTGAACAAGACACTTTATTTCACGTTGCTCCAGTTTACTCAGCTGTAGAAATGAGATGATAGGACTGGGGTCCCTATCATTAAATTACCCACGATACCTCCAACGAGATATACCTTGGAGGAGGCCAGCTGAACCTGCACACACACATACTATTGTATTTTTACAGTTAAGGCTTTACCTCACATAATTATCTCACATAATAGTGGATTGGCAGTATCGGTAGAGGGTCAGACACCATGCTTTGACGCATAGAGTTACGGCCCTTGCCATTCTGAGTTCAAATCCCGCCGAGGTTAACTTTACCTTTCATCCATACGTGGTCGATAAAATAAACTACCAGTAATGCA
>OZ024759.1:36879906-36882406 GCA_964016885.1 Eledone cirrhosa | reverse complement strand
AACCAAAAGATAATACACAAGACTAACATAATTCTCAAAAACATTATCATCACAAACAAACTAAACATTACTGATTTAAATCATCTCTATTATGCATCGGCTAAAGTCACCACTCACTTATGTGGAGTGAAAATGAATAAACAAAGGAATTCCAACAAGAAATCTACTTGGCAAGAGAACATCAATCGCCAAATAAACCTTCTCCGATCTGACATAGAAATTTTAACAAACTACAAAGTAGGTGAACATGTTAAACAAACTAAACTTAGAAAATTGAAAAGAAAATGCAGTATAAACTCAACAAGTGACATAGACATGCTGATAGAAATAACCAAGCAAAAAGTGTCGGAGAAAGCTGCTCGTATAAGGCGCTTTGAAAAACGATCTAGATTCTATAAGGAACTTCTACAGAAAAATTGGCAAGTCAACATAACTGCTAAATCAATACCACCCAAGGAGGAAGTGCAAGAATTCTGGGAAAAGATCTGGGCCGAAGAAAAAGTTCATAATATACATGCCCCATCGATAGACAAACAAATGAAAGATACAGCTCACCTTGAGGAACAAATATGGGAAAATATAACAGTTGAACAGTTGCGTTTGGCTTTTAGAAAAACCAGCAAATGGAAATCCCCAGGAAAAGACAAAATACCACATTTTTGGATAAATGCCTTCACAGAGTCTCATGAGCTGTTAGCCCAACTTTACAATGAAATAGTTAAGGAGCCAGAAAAGATACCATCATGGCTAGTTAACGGCATTACATTCCTGCTTCCGAAGAATGATGAGACAAACAATCCCAAAAATTATAGACCGATAACTTGCTTGACCACAATGTATAACATTTTAACATCAGTCCTAACTGTATATACATATGACCACCTGATAACAAAAGACCTATTTCCTAATGAGCAGAAAGGGTGTAAACGAGGCTATGGCTGTAAGGATCAGCTTTTGGTTAACAAAATGATACTGGAAGATTGTCACAATAGACACAAAAATCTATCAGGGAGGACCTGCGGGAGATGGGAATTACCTGGAGAGGTGCTAGAAGGGCCGCCAGTGACAGGATCAAGTGGAGGATGCTCGTCGCCCAATGTTCCACAAGGGTCTGGAGGAACTAAGACTAAGATACGCACATACAAATATATACAAACAAATATATATACACATAGACAAGCATACATATTACATACATATATAAACACATACATATGCATACATACATATACACACACATATATACATACAAACACAATTCCATCCACACATCCATACAGCATGGCATATATAAATATATAAATATATTGTACCAATTGTAGAAAAACCACTCATACACATATACATACATATATATATATATATATACATATATATATATATATATATATATATATATACACACACAGATATATATTTGTATATATATATATACACAAAAACACACATCTATACAGCATGCCATATATAAATATAAATATATTGTACACAATTGTAGAAAAACCTCTCATACATCATAGCAGAATTAATAAACTATGTAAATTGATACCACAGTGAAAGATTGGTTAAGATAAGAGAGCAACACTCTACTGTGATTCCATAGTTTGGTACCATGAAGAATTCCACTTTGGTAACAAGAATGGAATCCCGCACTAAAACAGGTCGAAGGGAAAAAATAAAATTTCTTCAGAATAAATACTTATGAAATTTGAAACTCGGCTTTGTTTTTATTTGACTTCTAACTACTTTATTACTTTCTCTCTTTCTCTTTTTTTCTTTCTTTTTTATTTTATTTTATTTATTTATTTATTTTATTTATTTATTTTGTGCCTTATTTGCTTCTTCTTCTTCATGTTCGCCATTGTCGTTGTCATCACCATCATCATCACTGTCATCGTCGTTATCGACATCGTCGTCATCGACATCGTCTTCATCGTTGTCGTCACCCCCCCCCCCCCTCGTCCTCATAATCCTTATCCACATCGTCATCCACCTTCTTAGAAATGTCCAGTCGTCGTTACTTATTTCTTACAATGTTATTCAAGTGGCCGCCATCTTGTCTATATATATCTACCATATATATACCACAGTAAGTAAGTTACTTATATATATACACACACACACATATATATATATACCACAGTAAGTAAGGTACTCAATACATAGCAGAGAGTATAAATATTTAATATAGAAATGGCTTCTACAGGACTAGAACATGGCGGCGAAGAAGACAGCGAAGAAGACAGCGATGATAACGATAATGACGACGGTGGTGATAGTGGCGGTGAAGTTTAAGATGGTGGTGGTGGCGGTAGTAGTGGTGGTGATGGTGAAGTTTAAGATGGTGGTTGTATAGTGCTACGAATACAACAACAACCACAATAAGAACGACAACAACAACAACAACCACAATAAGAACGACAACAACAACAACAACCACAACGACAACAACAACCACAACGACAATAACAACGACAACAACATGATCAGCTCTCATCAG
>OZ024759.1:36859906-36864906 GCA_964016885.1 Eledone cirrhosa | reverse complement strand
TTCTTGTGATCAAGTATATTTTATTATACATATTTCAGAGGTACTGAGCTAACTTCAACAGTACGTCCTCATCAGATAAAATAAGATGATGCATGACATACCCTGACATAGTAGATGGTTAAGATTCAGTCATGGTAGTGAGTAAGATATGACAAAACTCAATATTTATATACCTTAATATTGAAACATGAAAAAAACCTACATATAATACATATAATAGAGAGGGTGCGTGTGAGAAAACTCATTCTTTAATTTATTCATTGAACCTTGTTTAACCTTCATATATATATATATATATATACATATATATATATATATATATATATATATATATAAGTGTGTAACCACTTCTACCTAACTCGTCCCTTGGACTGAGTGCTCTACCACTACGGATATTACCTTCCAGTGTTCCACCACTATATATATATATATTATGAAGAGACATAGACACACCCGGGTACAGCCACGCATACTTAGACACACATAAACAAGGTGCCAAATAAGAATTTTTATATATATAAATAGGTGCAAATTATACACAAAAGGTATATGTATATATATGTATATATATGAATATATATGAATATATATGAATATATATGTAAACTGTTCAATATACACCCAGCAAAATAATAACAGAATTAACAAGAATAACAAAATTTACAGTAATTTCACAGACCTAATTTTACTATAAGTGTGTGCATGTGTGTATATGTGTGGGCATGTGTGTATATGTGTGTGTGCATGTGTGTATATGTGTGTGCATGTGTGTATGTGTGTGTGCATGTGTGTGTGCATGTGTGTATATGTGTGTGCATGTGTGTGTGCATGTGTGTATATGTGTGTGCATGTGTGTATATGTGTGTGCATGTGTGTATATGTGTGTGTGCATGTGTGTATATGTGCGTCCATCAGTGTATATGTGTGGGCATGTGTGTATATGTGTGTGTGCATGTGTGTATATATGTGGGCATGTGTGTATATGTGTGTATGTATGAATGTGTGTGTGTGTGTATAAGCCAAATAATCCAAATTAATTTATAGATGGTGAAAAGCATGCATACACCCAGTGATATAGCGCCACAAAGGCACCCTGCCTTATATATATGTATGTATGTATATATATATAACATGCGATACTCTATATATATATATATATATATTTAAATATATATATATATATATATATACACACACATTAACACCCATGTAGGTATTGTATAACACTTGTGTGATTAATTGTCAAACGCTTTGGTTACTTTTTGTGGTGTGTACACACATACACACACATATATATATATATATATATATATATATATATATATATATATTTTCATGTTTCTCATAAACATAATTCAGTTTACACCTCCCCACCATTCCTACTTCAACCCCTCTACCACCAATACCACTGCCATCAGCTCCCCCACCACTACAACCACCACCGCTACCACCACCACCACCACCACCACCATCAACACTCCCAACCTATTCTTGTCATAGAGGGTCGGACGCCATGCTTTCCAGCATAGTTATGGCCCTTTGCGTTCTGAGTTCAAATCCCGCCGAGGTTAACTTTGCCTTTCAACCTTACGGGGTCGATAAAATAAAGTACCAGTAATACACTGGGGTAATTGCTGGCCTTGTGCCTAAAGTAGAAATAATTATTAACATCGTCATGAACAACATTGATGATATAAATAACAATAATAGATAAGTAATAAATGGCCATGATGATGATGATGTTAATAAATGTTTCTACATTTGGCACAAGGCCAGCAATTTACACCAGTGTATTACTGGTACTTTATTTTATCGACCCTGTAAGGATGAAAGTTAATCTCTTCGAGGTTAGCTTTGCCTTTCAACCTTACGGGGTCGATAAAATAAAGTACCAGTAATGCACTGGTGTAAATTTGCTGGCCTTGTGCCAAATGCAGAAACAATTATTGCGATTGTTGTTGTAGTTCTGGCCGTTGTTATTGTAATTGATGTTGTTGTTGATGTTGTTGTTGTAGTTGTAGCCGTTGTTATTGTAATTATTGTTGTAGTTCTAGTCGTTGTTATTGTAATTATTGTTGTAGTTCTAGTCGTTGTTATTGTAATTATTGTTGTAGTTCTAGTCGTTGTTATTGTAATTATTGTTGTTATCGTTGTTGAAGTTATTTGTGGTAAGTAATACGAGGAATTCATATTGGAATAGAGATCATTTATCCTGGTAAGACATGGCAACATTATTTTTAGTGTTGCCCGCCATTTCTTTCAGTTCATTTCTGTGGTGCCATGAACACAACAGACGTCAGACAGATCAAATTCTGGAGCAGGACATATACACACTAACACACTCATACACACACTTATATACACACAGAAATACATAGGCAGATACATATATTCATACATACATACGGACATACAAACATGTATACATACATACACACATACATACATATATATATATATACATACATATATATATATATACACACACGCATATATATATATATATATATATATATATATATACATATATACATATATACATATATATATACATATATATGTATATATATATATTCATACATACACACAAGCATACATGCATACATAAGTATATATATATGTTCATACATACAATCATATATATATATATATTCATATATATTCATATATATTCATATATACAGATAATATATATATATATATTTATATATATATATATATATATATATATTTATTAACACACACATACACACATATATATATATATACATATAAATACGTGCATATACACGCACATATATACACCTATGTATACACTCATAGTTGCATATTGCATGAATGCAGACAGATACAGCTCTGCCTCTATACATGCACACGTACACACATTCATACATACATGGTGGCTGCCAACTCGTTTTCGAGTACGGCCACTACTTTATATCCATGTAGGAGAACCCCTACCGATGCACTGAACGAGTGTAACTTTTTAGTCCAGCCAGCGACTTGAAAACTCTGGTACAAACACTACACTTGTGACAATTATTGACACACAGTGCTGGGCCCATGGTACCATGTGACGACAAGTGTAGAGAGATCTCCAGATATAAAGCAATGCCTGTGCCGTGAAGCTTTTGTAGTGAGCAAAGGCACTGCACAAAGCCAGTCCCACTCTCTTAACCAAGATGATATTTACTAAAAAGAAGAACAAATCAACATCATTGGATACCATCAGGGTTGCAGGTGTTATATCAGAGTTTTCCTTCTCCTAGAATTCTGCCTTGACAAAGGCTAAGGGGTCATCTCTCCCGGTGATGATGTCAGGTCACCAGTTGGTGCTACTGGTAACATGTATCCCAGTACAACCTGTCTCATGGTCGGGTCGTTGGCGACTAAACTGGCAACCCCACCAAGGTTTCTTGGTGAGGAGGGTGGATTTGGACATCCTGCAGGTCTAAAAACAAAACCTGTCAAAGAGCAAAGGAGCTCTTAAGAGTCACATACACATAATACATACATACATACACACACACGCACACAATACATACACACAATACATACACACATACATACACACATACATACAAACATACATATGGCTGTGTATTTCAGGGTTTTGCTTCACAACCACTTGTCTTTAATTTCAGTCCCACCGTCTGGCACCTTAGACAAGTCTTTTTCTACTATAACCCTGTGTTATCTAATGCTTTGCCACCAGAATGAAAATGTGACTTCGATGGATCAGGACGTGTACGGTAAGAGCATATTTTCTGACGCAACAAGAACTCTAGATTTCCATTCAGAGCACTAAATTGATTCTTTTGCTATTCCCTTGATCAGTGGAGTATCGATTAGAATCGATATTGGGTTAATCAACAACAATAACACATTAGTTAATACACAAATACGTATGCTTCAAAAGAATACACACACACACACACACACACACACACACACACACACACACACACACACACACACACACACACACACACACACACACACACACACATATATATATATATATACGTATATACGCTCATGCAAACAATAAAAAACGCTGTAATACTGATTGCAACAGTATACTACAACCACCACAACCATCACCACCACTACAACCACCACAACCATCACCGCCACCACAACCATCACCACCGCCACCACAATCATCAACCACCGCCACCATCACCACCACCACAACCATCACCTACACCACCACCACCACCACAACCATCACAACCACCACCACCACCACAACCATCACAACCACCACCACCACAACCATCACACCACCACTACACCCCAACCCCACCACCACACCATGTAAACCTACATGAACAAAGTCACACCCTTGTAAGCACACCTATACACATATAGAAGAAATCATATTGAAACACTCACACACACACTCACACAAACACACACTCACACACTCACACAGACACATATACACAAACACACACACACTCTTATAAATGAATATTTATAGAAATATATACATTTGTATATTTAATAAAATAAATGAAATGTATGACACACGAGTGTGTATATACGAACAGGGACATATGTATTATAATATATATATACACACACATACATGCATATTCACGCACACACACACATATATATATGTATATATATACAATTACATACACATATGTAAACATACACACACACACACACACACACACACATACCTATATATATAAATATATATTTATACGCTTGCACCTCTCTCTCTCTCTCACACACACATACATACACATACACACTGTCTCTCTCTCACATACACACTCTCTCTCACATACATACATAACGCACACTGTCTGTGAGCGCACACACAATCATACAAAACACACACAAAACACAACCGACTGTAACAACCACTTCAACAAACCCTAACCGTAACCCCATCCTCCCTAGACCTACTATCCCCCTCTCCGCCTCTCCGCTCGTTTTCTTTTAAACAACCCCAACCCTAACCACCAACTTCCAACCACTAG
>OZ024759.1:36847406-36852406 GCA_964016885.1 Eledone cirrhosa | reverse complement strand
TGTTGCTGCTGCTGTTGAAATGAAATCCGGAAATGAGATTGGAAATCGGTCATGTGGTATATATATTTGACACGTGTTAAAATGATGTTGGGGGAAATAAATTTAGATAGAAAGAAAGAGTAGTGAAGATAGAGAAAATATATATTACTACCATAACTGAATCTTAACCATCTACTAAGTCAGGGTATGTCATGCATCATCTTATTTTATCTGATGAGGACGTACTGTTGAAGATAGCTCAGTACCTCTGAAATATGTATAATAAAATATACTTGATCACACGAATGTATATTTTTGTTAATATTTTGAATTAATATTAATAACTCCGGAAAACCATAACTGTTAAGTGCTTCCAATCTATTGTAAAACTCATTCTTTGATTTATTCATTGAACCTTGTTTAACCTTTAAATATATATATATATATATAACACGCACACACACATATATATATACTTAGGAAAATTAACAAAGAGAAGAGAAGAAAACGAACGAAAAACAAGGCAAAACGAAATTCAATTTTTAAAGACACAGAAACCGTTGATATGGATTTTGACAGTTACGTCCCTTTATGGTCCGAGTTCAAATTCCGTCGAGGTTAATTTTGCCTTTCATCCATACGGGGTCGATAAAATAAAGCACCAGTAATACACTGGAATAATTGCTGGTCTTGTGTCAAAAGTAGAAGTAGAAGTAGAAATGAGGTGGAACAGAAATGAAACATGGATTACAGGTTTACAGGTTAAAATATAGTCTAGATAGATGTGAAACAAAACGAGGATGTAGGCTATGGAACACCCAAATGATTTAGAAGTCGACCTTAAGTAGCAGCAATAACATTAACAAAGGCATGAACGACACCACAACACTTTGTTTTGAAAATTATGAAAGTAGGTTTATAGGTATGAATTTTCAGAAGATTTTTGTAGTAGTCTCTGTGGCCTAGCGGGAAGTACTGGAGACGGTGAAGATCCTGGCCTTGGGTTCGATCCTGGTCAAAAGAAACCTTTTACAGTTTTTATTTTACCCATAGAAAGAAAAATGAAAAGTTTTACCGGGAACCCAACTCCCGACTAGAATCGAACTTCGGACCAGGATCACCACCGTCTATGATTCCTCCCACTCGACCACCGAGACATCTACATAAGTATAATGAATTTTGATTATTATAAACCTACTTTCAAAATCAAAGTTAAAAAGATGTGCTGTCGTTCATGGCTTTCCTAGAGCTATTAGTACTATTTAGGGTCGACTTCTGGTCATTATTGAAAGTCTCTGGATTTCGCAAAAATCATATTTTTTATTGGAGAAGGTAAGATATTTCCGCAAAAGTTTGATTGCACTGTTTTCTAGCAATATATAGTGCGGCACATACACTCCTAGGTAAATATATATAGAGAGTTAGGTGTAGAATGTGTGATAGATTAGTTAGTTATATACACGTACACAATGATATATTCATATAGAGAGGAGAGCGGGAGAGAGAGAGAGACGGAGTGTGGAAGAGAGAGAGAGAGCGGGAGAGAGAGAGAGACGGAGTGTGGAAGAGAGAGAGAGAGCGGGAGAGAGAGAGAGACGGAGTGTTGAAGAGAGAGAGAGAGAGAGAGAGAGACCAGGTGTGGTTGTAAAATTAAACATTAATGAAGAGGAGGAAACAGTGGAGTTCCTGATGGTATCTTGGAATATATTTATAACTTACACCACTACCACTACCACCTATACTACCACCAATACTACCCCCAACACCTATACTACCACTACCACCACCACTACCACCAATATTACCACCAGTACTACCCCCAACACCTATACTACCACTACCACCAACAATACCACCAATACTACCACCTATACAACAACTAATACTACCACCGACACTACCACCAACACTACTACCCCCACCGCAACCACCATTACCACCACCTCCACCACCAACAACAACAGCAACAACAACTGCAACACCTCCCACAACCACCAGCACCACCACTACCACTACCCCCACCAGCACCACCAACAACAACAACACAACCATTACCACTATCCCCACCAGCACCACCACCAACAACAACACCACCACTACCCCCACCAGCACCACCACTACCACCACCAACAACAACACCACCACTACCACTATCCCCACCACCACCACCAACAACAACACCACCACTACCCCCACCAGCACCACCACCACTACTACCACCACCAACAACAACAACACCACCACCCCCACCACCACCACTACCACCACCAACAACAACAACACCACCATCACCCCCACCAGCACCAGCACTACTACCACCACCAACAACACCACCATCACCCCCACCAGCACCAGCACTACTACCACCAACAACAACACCACCACTACCCCCACCAGCACTAGCACCACCAACAACACCACCACCATCATCTCCCCCACCCCCACCCCACTATCTCCCCCACCATCACCACAACTCTCCCACCACAACCCTCTCAACACTATCTCCCCACCACCGCCATATTCTATTCTATGTTGACATATCAATAATATATTAAATATAACGAGGCTGTTATCAGTCTTTAGATAGTGTGATAACATGACGTGAGTTTATCGTTCTGGTTCCCTGTACTGGGAGTTCAAATCCCAGTCAGGTCACCTTTAGGGGTCGATAAATAAACTACCAGTCGATTGCTCTGATTGATTAGTCTTCTGCTATCCTCTTTCTCTCTCTCTCTCTGCCTCTCTCTCTCTCTCTCTCCACCCCTCTCTCTCTCTCTTCTTTCTGCCTTGCTCCTTTCCGTCTCTTTCTTTCCACCTCTCTCTCTAACACCATCTCTCTCTCTCTTTCTTTCTTGCTCTTTCTTTCCGTCTCTCTCTCTTTGTTTATATCTTTCTTACCTTCTCTCCCCCCCCCCTCTCTCTCTCTCTCAGTAATAAATTGGCCGTGGAAAGCCCCAATGGAGGGGTGGGCTCCCACCAGGCTTCAACCACTCCCAAGACAGGTCGTATGTAATGAAGGCGTCCCTACAACACGAGGGTGGAACGAAAGAAGACCAGAAGGAGTATTATATAATCATCAATCCTTTAAAAAGGGTTACATTCCCCCGAAATATAATTACAATCATAAACATGAAATAGAACAAAGGAACAAAAGAGAAGAAAACAAAAAGAACAAATCCCGGAATATCATCACTACCACCGCCACCATTACCACCCCCACCACTACCACCGCTACCTCCACCACCACCAACATTATAGCATAACAAATAACCATAACCACCACCAGCATCATCACTTCAGTTACAAAACCACCACCACCATCATCATCATCACCATCACCACCACCACCACCATCACTATCACCACCATCATCACCATCACCATCAGTATCACCATCAATACCAACAAGTCACAAACTCGACCTTTTATCGTTTCAGCACTGATACTCCTTATAGTTGTTGTTGTTGTTTTATTACCAATCCGACACACAATGTTCTCAGGAGGCACATGCCAACTTTACAATATTCAAACCCAGCTGAATTGCCGCTGTACCCCAGGGAAACACTGAAATAAGATACCCTAATAGAGGTATCTGCACACACATATATATATATATATATACCTACACACTAATAGAGGTAGCTACACACACACACACACACATATATATATATGTATATAGACACACAAAGCGATACACACACATACTCACACACATATATATAAATAAATATACGTCCATATATACATACATACGTACACATATATAGATACATACATACACATAGATATACATACATATACACATGCATATAAATATATACATATACACACATAAATACATATACATACATACATACATATACATACATATATATACATATATATATACGCAAGTATACACACATACACACAAATACACACATTTATCTGCGTAAATATACACACCCTCACATATATATAAGAGCAAATATATACACATATACACACACATGTGTGTATATACATAATTGTTTTTTATTAGATGAGAATGTTACGAGACTTTACATTTTATAAAATTATAAATCATTACATATATATATACATGCAATATATATATGTGTATATAACACATATGTATATATGTAAATGAAACTATGTATTACATAGCATACATAAACACACACAGATGCACACACACACACGCACACACAATTCCTAGAGACAGATAAATCATAAAATGTATACAAAGACAGGTAAATCATAGAGTGCTCAACCGGCATAGCGCCTATGGAAGCATCTTAGCTACCATTAGACATATATATATATATATATACCATATATAAGCATATATAAATACTCGTATATATATGGTTTGTAAGTATGTGTGTGTATATATATATATATATATATATATATATATATGTGTGTGTGTGTATATATATATGTATATATAAATATATTTATATATTTTATGATAAGCAATATTGTAAGAGGCACTTCAACTATTAACAATTTTATATTTCAACAGAAAATGAAGATCTATGATGACAACATTTGAACATGAAGTACACGTTAGCAAAATAACATTCTTCATTTCTTTGGAACATGTAACAATGTAGTAAGCCCTTTAAAATATTTTGTAGAAATATTACGATTTATGACAACTAAAAGCCTTTAGCTCTGAACTGGTACATCAAAGAGACTTCCTTTTGATCAATATATTCATTTTCTCTTCAATTCAAGGACCACAATCATTGGTACAATAAATGTAAGGTTTGAAATGTTCTAAAGTCTATTAGACAAACTAGTTGTAACGTCATACTGACAAAACGTACGTCGAGAAACTTGTGGCATTTCTGAAAGTATGATAATGTTGATTGAAGCTTAATTTGAAACCATTTTTAGTCAATTCAATAGAAACTATATTATGTATTGCAAATATATTCGCGCAATAAACTATGGATTTGGAAAGGAATAACTTAATTATAATTACGAGGAGTGACTAAAACAATTGCTCCAAAGCGAAGCATTGTATGTAT
>OZ024759.1:36783459-36817206 GCA_964016885.1 Eledone cirrhosa | reverse complement strand
GAAATGGCTAAAATGACTTAAATTGGCTAAAACAGCATCATAAATGACTAAGTTTACTCTCAAATGGCTAAAATTATTCAACTTGACTCTAAAATGGATAAAACAGCATCATAAATGACTGAAATGACTCTCAG
This sequence comes from Eledone cirrhosa, assembly GCA_964016885.1. Classification (NCBI taxonomy): domain Eukaryota; kingdom Metazoa; phylum Mollusca; class Cephalopoda; order Octopoda; family Eledonidae; genus Eledone; species Eledone cirrhosa. The sequence continues at coordinate 36,817,072 of OZ024759.1, read as the reverse complement.
ATGGCTAAAACGGCATCATAAATGACTAGAATGCCTCTAAACTGCCTAAAACGCATCATAAATGATAAAAATGAGAGTAAAATATCCGAAACGGCATCATAAATCTTTAAAATAGCTAAAACGGCATCATAAATGACTAAATTGACTCTAAAATGGCTAAAACGACATCATAAATGTCTAAAATTACTCAAATTGGCTAAAACAGCATCAGAAATGACTAAAATGACTCTCAAATGGCTAAAACAGCATCATAAATGAAAGAAATGACTCTCAAATGGCTAAAACGGCATCATAAATGGCTAAAATGACTTAAATTAGCTAAAACAGCATCTGAAATGACTAAAATGACTCTAAAATGTCTAAAGCTGCATCATAAATGGCTAAAATGACTCAAATTGGCTAAAACAGCATCATAAATGACTAAATTGACTCTCAAATGGCTAAAACAGCACCATAAATGGCTAAAATGACTCTAAACTGCCTAAAACAGATTCATATGTGATTAAAACAACATTGAAATGGCTAAAACGGCATCAGAAATGACTAAAATGACTCTAAAATGGGTAAAATGCATAATAAATGACAGAAATGAGAGTAAAATTGGCGAAACGGCATCATAAATTATTAAAATGACAGTAAAATGGCTAAAACGGATCATAAATGATTAAATTGACTCTCAAATGGCTAAAACAGCATCATAAATAACTGAAATGATTCTCAAATGGGTAAAACGGCATCATAAATGACAGAAATGACTCTCAAATGGCTAAAACGGTATCATAAATGACTAAAATGACGCTCAAATGGCTAAAACGGTATCATAAATGACTAAATTAACTCTCAAATGGCTAAAACAGCATCATAAATGACTGAAATGACTCTCAAGGGGCTAAAACGGCATCATAAATGACAGAAATGACTCTCAAATGGCTAAAACGGCATCATAAATGACTAACCTGACGCTCAAATGGCTAAAACTGCATCATAAATGACTAAATTGACTCTCAAATGGCTAAAACGGCATCATAAAGGACTAAATTGACGCTCAAATGGATAAAACCACATCATAAATGACTGAAATGACTCTCAAATGGCTAAAACGTCATCATAACTGACTGAATTGACTCTCAAATGGCTAAAACGGCATCATAAATGACTAAAATGACTCTAAAGTGGCTAAAACGCATCATAAATGACAGAAGTGAGAGTAAAATTGGCGAAACGGCATCATAAATCATTAAAATGACACTAAAATGGCTAAAACGGCACATAAATGATTAAATTGACTCTCAAATGGCTAAAACAGCATCATAAATGACTGAAATGACTCTCAAATGGCTAAAACGGCATCATAAATGGCTAAAGTTATTCAAATTGGCTAAAACAGCATCAGAAATGACTAAAATGACACTAAATTGGCTAAAACGCATCATAAATGACAAATATGAGAGTAAAATGACCGAAACGGCATCATAAATCATTAAAATGACACTAAAACAGCATCATATATGATTAAAACAAAACTGAAATGGCTAAAACGGCATCAAAAATAACTAAAATGACTCTAAAATGGCTAAAACGCATCATAAATGACAGAAATGAGAGTAAAATTTGCGAAACGGCATCATAAACATTTAAATGACACTAAAATGACTAAAACGGCATCATGAATGACTAAATTGACTCTCAAATGGCTAAAACCACATCATCAATGACTGAAATGACTCTCAAATGGCTAAAACGGAATCATAAATGACTAAATTTACGCTTAAATGGCTAAAAGGCATCATAAATGGCTAAAATAACTCAAATTGGCTAAAACAGCATCATAAATGACTAAATTGACTCTTAACTGCCTCCAACAGCATCATATGTGATTAAAACAACACTGAAATGGCTAAAACGGCATCATAAAAGGCTAAAATTATTCAAATTGGCTAAAACAGCATCAGAAATGACTAAGATGACACTAAATTGGCTAAAACGCATCATAAATTACAAAAATAAGAGAAAAATGTCCGAAACGGCATCATAAATCATTAAAATGACAATAAAATGGCTAAACGGCATCATAAATGGCTAAATTGACGCTCAAATGGCTAAAACGGCATCATAAATGACTAAAATGACTCTAAAATGCCTAAAACAGCATCATATAATTAAAACAACACTGAAATGGCAAAAACGGCTTCAGAAATGACTAAAATGACTCAAAATGGGCTAAAACGCATCATAAATGACAGAATGAGAGTAAAATTGGCGAAACGGCATCATAAATCATTAGAATGACACTAAAATGGCTAAAACGGAACATAAATGACTAAATTGACTCTCAAATGGCTAAAACAGCATCATCAATGACTGAAATGATTCTCAAATGGGTAAAACGGCATCATAGATGACTAAAATGACTTAAATTGCGTAAAGCAGCATCATAAATGACTAAGTTTACTCTCAAATGCCTAAAACGGCATCAGAAATGACTAAAATGACTCTAAAATGGGTAAATCGCATCATAAATGACAGAAATGAGAGTAAAATTGGCGAAACGGCATCATAAATCATTGAAATGACACTAAAATGGCTAAAACGGATCATAAATGATTAAATTGACTCTCAAATGGCTAAAACGGCATCATAAATGACAGAAATGACTCTCAAATGGCTAAAACGGTATCATAAATGACTAAACTGACGCTCAAATGGCTAAAACGGTATCATAAATGACTAAATTGACTCTCAAATGGCTAAAACGGCATTATAAAGGACTAAATTGACGCTCAATTGATAAAACAACATCATAAATGACTGAAATGACTCTCAAATGGCTAAAACGTCATCATAAATGACTGAATTGACTCTCAAATGGCTAAAACGGCATCATAAATGACTAAAATGACTCTAAACTGCCTAAAACAGCATCATATATGATTAAAACAAAACTGAAATGGCTAAAACGGCATCAAAAATAACTAAAATGACTCTAAAATGGCTAAAACGCATCATAAATGACAGAAATGAGAGTAAAATTGGCGAAACGGCATCATAAATCATTTAAATGAGACTAAATTGACACTCAAATGGCTAAAACCGCATCATCAATGACTGAAATGACTCTCAAATGGCTAAAACGGAATCATAAATGACTAAATTGACGCTTAAATGGCTAAAAGGCATCATAAATAACTAAATTGACGCTCAAATGGCTAAAACGGCATCATAAATGGATAAAATTACTCAAATTGTCTAAAACCGCATCAGAAATGATTGTAATGGCTCTCAAATGGCTAAAACGGCATCATAAAAGACTAACTTGACGCTCAAATGGCTAAAACGGCATCATAAATGGATAAAACAACACTGAAATTGCTAAAACGGCATCAGAAATGACTAAAATGACCCTAAAATGGGTAAAACGCATAATAAATGACAGAAATGAGAGTAAAATTGTCGAAACAGCATCATAAATCATTAAAGTGACACTAAAATGGCTTAAACAGCATCATAAATGACTAAATTGACTCTCAAATGGCTAAAACAGCATCATAAATGACTAAAATGACTCTAAACTACCTAAAACAGCATCATATATGATTAAAACAACACTGAAATGGCTAACACGGCATCAGAAATGACTAAAATGACTCTAAAATGGGTAAAACGCATCATAAATGACAGAAATGAGAGTAAAATTGTCGAAACGGCATCATAAATCATTAAAATGACACTATAATAGCTAAAATGGCACATAAATGATTAAATTGACTCTCAAATAGCTAAAACGGCATCATGAATGACTAAACTAACGCTCAAATGGCTAAAACGGCATTATTAATGACTAAATTGACTCTCAAATGGCTAAAACGGCATCATAAATGACTGAAATGACTCTCAAATGGCTAAAACGGCATCATAAATGACTAAATTGACGCTCAAATGGCTAAAACGGCATCATAAATGGATAAAATTACTCAAATTATCTAAAACAGCATCAGAAATGATTGAAATGACTCTCAAATGGCTAAAACGGCATCATAAATGACTAAATTGACGCTCAAATGGATAAAACGGCATCATAAATGGATAAAACAACACTGAAGTTGCTAAAACGGCATCAGAAATGACTAAAATGACTCTAAAATGGGTAAAACGCATCATAAATGACAGAAATGAGAGTAAAATTGTCGAAACGGCATCATAAATCATTAAAGTGACACTAAAATTGCTAAAACGGCACAAAAATTACTAAATTGACTCTCAAATGGCTAAAATGGCATCATAAATGACGAAATTGACACTCAAATGGCTAAAACGGCATCAAAAACGACTAAATTGACTCTCAAAAGGATAAAACGGCATCATATATGGCTAAAATTACTCAGACTGACTAAAACGGCATTAGAAATGTCTAAAATGACTCTAAATTGGCTAAAACGTATCATAAATGACAAAAATGAGAGTAAAATGTCCGAAACGGCATCATAAATCATTAAAATGACACTAAAATGGCTAAAACGGCATCATAAGTGACTAAATTGACTCTTAAATGGCTAAAACGGCATCATAAATGGCTGAAATGACTTAAATTGGCTAAAACAGCATCATAAATGACTAAGTTTACTCTCAAATGGCTAAAACGGCATCATAAATGGCTAAAATTACTCAAATTGGCTAAAACAGCATCATATATGATTGATACAACACTGAAATGGCTCAAACGGCATCGGAAATGGCTAAAATGACTTAAATTGTCTAAAACGGCATCATAAGGGACTAAATTGACTCTTAAATGGCTAAAACGGCATCATAAATGGCTGAAATGACTTAAATTGGCTAAAACAGCATCATAAATGACTAAGATTACTCTCGAATGGCTAAAACGGCATCATAAATGACTAAAATGACTCTGAACTGCCTAAAATAGCATCATATATGATGAAAACAACACTGAAATGGCAAAAACGGCTTCAGAAATGACTAAAATGACTCTAAAAGGGCTAAAACGCATCATAAATGACAGAAATTAGAGTAAAATTGGCGAAACGGCATCATAAATCATTAAAATGACACTAAAATGGCTAAAACGGCACATAAATGAATAAATTGACTCTCAAATGGCTAAAACAGGATCATAAATGACTGAAATGACTCTAAACTGCCTAAAACAGCATCATATATGATTGATACAACACTGAAATGGCTCAAACGGCATCGGAAATTGCTAAAATGACTTAAATTGGCTAAAACAGCATCATAAATGACTAAGTTTACTCTCAAATGGCTAAAACGGCATCATAAATGGCTAAAATTAATCAAATTGGATAAAACAGCATCAGAAATGACTAAAATGACACTAAATTGGCTAAAACGCATCATAAATGACAAAAATGAGAGTAAAATGTCCGAAACGGCATCATAAATCATTAAAATGACACTAAAATAGCTAAAACGACATCATAAATGGCTAGAATGACTTAAATTGGCTAAAACAGCATCATAAATGACTAAGTTTACTCTCAAATGGCTAAAACGGCATCATAAATGGCTAAAATTACTCAAATTGTCTAAAACAGCATCAGAAATGACTAAAATGACACTAAATTGGCTAAAACGCATCATAAATGACAAAAATGAGAGTAAAATGTCCGAAACGGCATCATAAATCATTATAATGACACTAAAATGGCTAAAACGGCATTATAAATGACTAAATTGACTCTCAAATGACTAAAACGGCATCATAAATGACTAAAATGACTCTAAACTGCCTAAAACAGCATCATATATGATTAAAACAACACTGAAATGGCAAAAACGGCATCAGAAATGACTAAAATGACTCTAAAATGACAGAAACGCATCATAAATGACAGAAATGAGAGTAAAATTGGCGAAACGGCATCATAAATCATTAAAATGACACTCAAATGGCTAAAACCGCATCATCAATGACTGAAATGACTCTCAAATGGCTAAAACGGAATCATAAATGACTGAAATGACTCTAAACTGCCTAAAACAGCATCATATATTATGGATACAACACTGAAATGGCTCAAACGGCATCGGAAATGGCTAAAATGACTTAAATTGGCTAAAACAGCATCATAAATAACTAAGTTTACTCTCAAATTGCTAAAACGGCATCATAAATGGCTAAAATTAATCAAATTGGATAAAACAGCATCAGAAATGAATAAAATGACACTAAATTGGCTAAAACGCATCATAAATGACAAAAATGAGAGTAAAATGTCCGAAACGGCATCATAAATCATTAAAATGACACTAAAATAGCTAAAACGACATCATAAATGGCTAAAATGACTTAAATTGGCTAAAACAGCATCATAAATGACTAAGTTTACTCACAAATGGCTAAAACGGCATCATAAATGGCTAAAATTACTCAAATTTGCTAAAACAGCATCAGAAATAACCAAAATGACACTAAATTGACTAAAACGCATCATAAATGACATAAATGAGAGTAAAATGTCCGAAACGGCATCATAAATCATTAAAATGACACTAAAATGGCTAAAACGGTATCATAAATGACTAAATTGACTCTCAAATGGCTAAAACAGCATCATAAATGACTGAAATGACTTAAATTGGCTAAAACAGCATCATAAATGACTGAGTTTACTCTCAAATGGCTAAAACGGCATCAGAAATGACTAAATTGACTCTAAACTGCCTCAAACAGCATCATATGTGATTAAAACAACACTGAAATGGCTAAAACGGAATCAGAAATGGCTAAAATGACTCTCAAATGGCTACAACGCATTATAAATGACAGAAATGATAGTAAAATTGGCGAAACGGCATCATAAATCATTAATATGACACTAAAATGGCTAAAACGGCACATAAATGATTAAATTGACTCTCAAATGGATAAAACAGCATCATAAATGACTGAAATGACTCTCAAATGGCTAAAACGGCATCATAAATGACTAGAATGACTCTAAACTGCCTAAAACAGCATAATAAATTACTAAGTTTATTCTCAAATGGTTAAAACGGCATCATAAATGGCTAAAATTATTCAAATTGGCTAAAACAGCATCAGAAATGACTAAAATGACACTAAATTGGCTAAAACGCATCATAAATGACAAAAATAAGAGTAAAATGTCCGAAACGGCATCATAAATCATTAAAATGACACTAAAATGGCTAAAACGGTATCATAAATGACTAAATTGACTCTCAAAGGGCTAAAACGGCATCATAAATGACTAAAATTACTCTAAACTGCCTAAAACAGCATCATATATGATTAAAACAAAACTGAAATGGCTAAAACGGCAACAAAAATGACTAAAATGACTCTAAAAAGGCTAAAACGCATCATAAATGACAGAAATGAGAGTGAAATTGGCGAAACGGCATCATAAATCATTAAAATGACACTAAAATTGCTAATACGGCACATAAATTATTAAATTGACTCTCAAATGGCTAAAACAGCATCATAAGTGACTGAAATGACTCTCAAATGGCTAAAACGGCATCATAAATGACTAAATTGACTCTCAAATGGCTAAAACCGCATCATAAATGACTGAAATGACTCTCAAATGGCTAAAACTGCATCATAAATGACTAAATTGAGGCTCAAATGGCTAAAAGGCATCATAAAAGGCTAAAATAACTCAAATTGGCTAAAATAGCATCATAAATGACTAAATTGACTCTCAAATGGCTAAAACGACATCATAAATGACTAAAATGACTCTAAACTGCCTCAAACAGCATCATATGTGATTAAAACAACACCGAAATGGCTAAAACGGCGTCAGAAATGCCTAAAATGACTTAAATTGGCTAAAACAGCATCATAAATGACTAAGTTTACTCTCAAATGGCTAAAACGGCATCATAAATGGCTAAAATTATTCAAATTGGCTAAAACAGCATCAGAAATGACTAAAATGACACTAAATTGGCTAAAACGCATCATAAATGACAAAAATGAGAGTAAAATGTCCGAAACGGCATCATAAATCATTAAATTGACACTAAAATGGCTAAAACGGCATCATAAATGACTAAATTGACTCTCAAATGACTAAAACGGCATCATAAATAACTAAAGTGACTCTATACTGCCTAAAACAGCATCATATATGATTAAAACAACACTGAAATGGCAAAAACGGCACCAGTAATGACCAAAATGACACTAAATTGGCTAAAACGCATCATAAATGACAAAAATGAGAGTAAAATGTCCGAAACGGCATCATAAATCATTAAAATGACACTAAAATGGCTAAAACGGCATCATAAATGACTAAATTGACTCTCAAATGGCCAAAATAGCATCATAAATGACTGAAATGACTCTCAAATGGCTAAAACGCCATCATAAATGATTAAATTGACGCTCAAATGGCTAAAACGGCATCATAAATGGCTAAAATGACTCTAAACTGACTCAAACAGCATCATATGTGATTAAAACAACACTGAAATGGTTAAAACGGAATCAGAAATGGCTAAAATCACTTAAATTGGCTAAAACAGCATCATAAATGACTAAGTTTACTCTCAAATGGCTAAAACGGCATCATAAATGGCTAAAATTATTCAAATTGGCTAAAAGAGCATCAGAAACGACTAAAATGACACTAAATTGGCTAAAACGCATCATAAATGACAAAAAGAGAGTAAAATGTCCGAAACGGCATCATAAATCATTAAAATGACACTAAAATGGCTAAAACGGCATCATAAATGACTAAATTGACTCTCAAAGGGCTAAAACGTCATCATAAATGACTAAAATTACTCTAAACTGCCTAAAACAGCATCATATATGATTAAAACAAAACTGAAATGGCTAAAACGGCATCAAAAATGACTAAAATGACTCTAAAATGGCTAAAACGCATCATAAATGACAGAAATGAGAGTAAAATTGGCGAAACGGCATCATAAATCATTTAAATGACACTAAAATGACTAAAACGGCATCATGAATGACTAAATTGACTCTCAAATGGCTAAAACCGCATCATCAATGACTGAAATGACTCTCAAATGGCTAAAACAGCATCATAAATGACTATATTGACGCTCAAATGGCTAAAAGGCATCATAAATGGCTAAAATAACTCAAATTGGCTAAAACAGCATCATAAATGACTAAATTGACTCTCAAATGGCTAAAACGGCATCATAAATGACTAAAATGACTCTAAACTGCCTCAAACAGCATCATATGTGATTAAAACAACACTGAAATGGAAAAACGGCTTCAGAAGTGACTAAAATGACTCTAAAAGGGCTAAAACGCATCATAAATGACAGAAATGAGAGTGAAATTGGCGAAACGGCATCATGAATCATTAAAATGACACTAAAATTGCTAAAACGGCACATAAATTACTAAATTGACTCTCAAATGGCTAAAACATCATCATAAATTATTGAAATGACTCTCAAATGGCTAAAGCGGCATCATAAATGACTTAATTGACTCTCAAACGTCTAAAACAGCATCATAAATGACTGAAATGACTCTCAAATGGCTAAAACGGCATCATAAATGGCTAAAATAACTCAAATTGGCTAAAACAGCATCATAAATGACTAAATTGTATCTCAAATGGCTAAAACGGCATCATAAATGACTAAAATGACTCTAAACTGGCTAAAACAGTATCATATATGATATCAATATCACCCCTCATATTAATAAGTTTTACACTTGTAGAAACCATTTCTGCATTAATTATTGCATATACACTACTATTTGATTGGAATTATAGAGTTCTAGTCCTTTAGAACCCATTTCTGTATTAAATATTGTCTATAATCTACTAATAACCCTCATATTAATGAGTTTTAGTCCTGTAGAAGCCATATTTGTATTAAATATTGCATATACACTACTATTTGATTGGAATTAAAGAGTTTTAGTCCTGTAGAAACCATTTCTGTATTAAATATGGCATATAATCTACTAATACCACTCATATTGATGAGTATTAGTCCTGTAGAAGCCATTTCTGTATTAAATATGGCATATACTCTACTAATACCCCTCATATTAATGAGGTTTAGTCCTGTAGAAGCCATTTCCATAGAATAAATGAGTTTTCTGCATTTAGAAGCCATTTCTGTATTAAATATGGCATATATTCTACTAATACCACTCATATTGATGAGTATTAGTCCTGTAGAAGCCATTTCTGTATTAAATATTGCATATACACTACTATTTCCATGGAATTAATGAGTTCCATGCATTTAGAAGCCGTTTCCATATTAAATATGTCAAATAATCTACTAATACCCCTTATGTTAATGAGTTTTACGCATGTAGAAGCAATTTCTGCATTAATTCTTGCATATACACTACTATTTTATTGGAATTCAAGAGTTCAAGTCCTTTAGAACCCATTTCTGTATTAAATATACCATATAATCTACTAATACCCCTCATATTAGTGTGTTTTAGTCCTGTAGAAGCCATATCTGTATTAAATATTGCATATACACTACTATTTCCTTCGAATAAATGAGTTTTCTGCATTTAGAAGACAATTCTGTATTAAATATGGCATATACTTTAATAATACACCTCATATTGATGAGCTTTTGTCCTGTAGAAGCTATTTCTGTATTAAATATTGCATATACACTACTATTTCCATCGAATTAATGAGTTTCCTGCATTTAGAAGCCATTTCCATATTAAATATGGCATATAATCTACTAATACCCCTCATATTAATAAGTTTTACACTTGTAAAAACCATTTCTGCATTAATTATTGCTTATACAACTACTATTTGATTGGAATTAAAGAATTCTAGTCATTTAGAATCCATTTCTGTATTAAATATTGCATATAATCTACTAATACCCCTCATATTAATGAGTTGAAGTCCTGTAGAAGCCATATCTATATTAAATATTGGATATACACTACTATTTCCATCGAATAAATGAGTTCCTTGAATTTAGAAGCGATATCTGTATTAAATATTGCATATAATCTACTAATACACCTCATATTAATGTGTTTTAGTCCTGTAGAAGCCATATCTGTAATAAATATTGCTTATACACTACTATTTCCATCGAATAAATGAGTTTTCTGCATTTAGGAGCCCTTTCTGTATTAAATATGGCATATAATCTACTAATACCCCTTATTTTAATGAGTTTTACTCTTGTAGAAGCTATTTCTGCATTAATTATTGCATATACACTACTATTTCCATCGAATAAATGAGTTCTCTGCGTTTAGAAGCCATGTCTGTATTAAATATGGCATATACTCTACTAATACTACTCATATTAATGAGTTTTAGTCCTGTAGATCCATATCTGTATTAAATGCTGCATAAACACTACTATTTCCATCGAATAAATAGAGTTTTCTGCATTTAAAGCCATTTCTGTATTAAATATGGCATATAATCTAATAATACCACTCATATTGATGTGTATTAGTCCTGTAGAAGCCATTTCTGTATTAAATATTGGATATACACTACTACTTCCATCGAATAAATGAGTTCTCTTCATTTCGAAGCCATTTCTGTATTAAATATGGCATATACTCTACTAATACCCCTCATATTAATGAGTTTTACTATTGTAGAAGCCATTTCTGCATTAATTATTGCATATAGACTACTATTTGATTGGAATTAAAGAGTTCTAGTCCTTTAGAACCCATTTCTGCATTAAATATTGGATATACACTACTATTTCCATCGAATAAATGAGTTCTCTGCATTTAGAAGCCATTTCTGTATTAAATATAGCATATACTCTACTAATACCCCTCATATTTATGAGTTTTAGTCCTGTAGAAGCCATATCTGTATTAAATATTGCATATACACTACTATTTGATTGGAATTAAAGAGTTTTAGTCCTGTAGAAGCCATTTCTGTATTAAATATTGCATATACACTACTATTTCTATGTAATTAATGAGTTCCATGCATTTAGAAGCAATTTCTATATTAAATATAGCATATAATCTACTAATACCCCTTATGTTAATGAGATTTACTCTTGTAGAAGCAATTTCTGCATTCATTCTTGCATATACACTACTATTTCAATTGAATTAATGAGTTTCCTGCATTTAGAAGCCATTTCCATATAAAATATGGCATATAATCTACTAATACCCCTTATGTTAATGAGTTTTACGCATGTAGAAGCAATTTCTGCATTAATTCTTGCATAGACACTACTATTTGATTGGAATTCAAGAGTTCAAGTCCTTTAGAACCCATTTCTGTATTAAATATACCATATAATCTACTAATACCCCTCATATTAGTGTGTTTTAGTACTGTAGAAGCCATATCTGTATTAAATATTGTATATACACTACTATTTCCTTCGAATAAATGAGTTTTCTGCATTTAGAAGACAATTCTGTATTAAATATGGCATATACTTTAATAATACACCTCATATTGATGAGCTTTTGTCCTGTAGAAGCTATTTCTGTATTAAATATTGCATATACACTACTATTTCCATCGAATTAATGAGTTTCCTGCATTTAGAAGCCATTTCCATATTAAATATGGCATATAATCTACTAATACCCCTCATATTAATAAGTTTTACACTTGTAGAAACCATTTCTGCATTAATTATTGCTTATACAACTACTATTTGATTGGAATTAAAGAATTCTAGTCATTTAGAATCCATTTCTGTATTAAATATTGCATATAATCTACTAATACCCCTCATATTAATGAGTTGAAGTCCTGTAGAAGCCATATCTATATTAAATATTGGATATACACTACTATTTCCATCGAATAAATGAGTTCCTTGAATTTAGAAGCGATATCTGTATTAAATATTGCATATAATCTACTAATACACCTCATATTAATGTGTTTTAGTCCTGTAGAAGCCATATCTGTAATAAATATTGCTTATACACTACTATTTCCATCGAATAAATGAGTTTTCTGCATTTAGGAGCCCTTTCTGTATTAAATATGGCATATAATCTACTAATACCCCTCATTTTAATGAGGTTTACTCTTGTAGAAGCTATTTCTGCATTAATTATTGCATATACACTACTATTTCCATCGAATAAATGAGTTCTCTGCGTTTAGAAGCCATTTCTGTATTAAATATGGCATATACTCTACTAATACTACTCATATTAATGAGTTTTAGTCCTGTAGATCCATATCTGTATTAAATGCTGCATAAACACTACTATTTCCATCGAATAAATAGAGTTTTCTGCATTTAAAGCCATTTCTGTATTAAATATGGCATATAATCTAATAATACCACTCATATTGATGTGTATTAGTCCTGTAGAAGCCATTTCTGTATTAAATATTGGATATACACTACTACTTCCATCGAATAAATGAGTTCTCTTCATTTCGAAGCCATTTCTGTATTAAATATGGCATATACTCTACTAATACCCCTCATATTAATGAGTTTTACTATTGTAGAAGCCATTTCTGCATTAATTATTGCATATACACTACTATTTGATTGGAATTAAAGAGTTCTAGTCCTTTAGAACCCATTTCTGCATTAAATATTGGATATACACTACTATTTCCATCGAATAAATGAGTTCTCTGCATTTAGAAGCCATTTCTGTATTAAATATAGCATATACTCTACTAATACCCCTCATATTTATGAGTTTTAGTCCTGTAGAAGCCATATCTGTATTAAATATTGCATATACACTACTATTTGATTGGAATTAAAGAGTTTTAGTCCTGTAGAAGCCATTTCTGTATTAAATATTGCATATACACTACTATTTCTATGTAATTAATGAGTTCCATGCATTTAGAAGCAATTTCTATATTAAATATAGCATATAATCTACTAATACCCCTTATGTTAATGAGATTTACTCTTGTAGAAGCAATTTCTATATTAAATATAGCATATAATCTACTAATACCCCTTATGTTAATGAGATTTACTCTTGTAGAAGCAATTTCTGCATTAATTCTTGCATATACACTACTATTTTATTGGAATTCATGAGTTCATGTCCTTTAGAACCCATTTCTGTATTAAATATACCATATAATCTACTAATACCCCTCATGTTAGTGTGTTTTAGTCCTGTAGAAGCCATATCTGTATTAAATATTGCATATACACTACTATTTCCTTCGAATAAATGAGTTTTCTGCATTTAGAAGACAATTCTGTATTAAATATGGCATATACTTTAATAATACACCTCATATTGATGAGCTTTTGTCCTGTAGAAGCTATTTCTGTATTAAATATTGCATATACACTACTATTTCCATCGAATTAATGAGTTTCCTGCATTTAGAAGCCATTTCCATATTAAATATGGCCTATAATCTACTAATACCCCTCATATTAATAAGTTTTACACTTGTAGAAACCATTTCTGCATTAATTATTGCTTATACACTACTATTTGATTGGAATTAAAGAATTCTAGTCATTTAGAACCCATTTCTGTATTAAATATTGCGTATAATCTACTAATACACCACATATTAATGTGTTTTAGTCCTGTAGAAGCCATATCTGTATTAAATATTGCTTATACACTACTATTTCCATCGAATAAATGAGTTTTCTGCATTTAGGAGCTCTTTTTTTATTAAATATTGCATATAATCTACTAATACCACTCATATTGATGTGTATTAGTCCTGTAGAAGCCATTTCTGTATTAAATATTGGATATACACTACTACTTCCATCTAATAAATGAGTTCTCTTCATTTCGAAGCCATTTCTGTATTAAATATGGCATATACTCTACTAATACCCCTCATATTAATGAGTTTTACTATTGTAGAAGCCATTTCTGCATTAATTATTGCATATACACTACTATTTGATTGGAATTAAAGTGTTCTAGTCCTTTAGAACCCATTTCTGCATTAAATATTGGATATACACTACTATTTCCATCGAATAAATGAGTTCTCTGCATTTAGAAGCCATTTCTGTATTAAATATGGCATATACTCTACTAATACCCCTCATATTTATGAGTTTTAGTCCTGTAGAAGCCATATCTGTATTAAATATTGCATATACACTACTATTTGATTGGAATTAAAGAGTTTTAGTCCTGTAGAAGCCATTTCTGTATTAAATATTGCATATACACTACTATTTCTATGTAATTAATGAGTTCCATGCATTTAGAAGCAATTTCTATATTAAATATAGCATATAATCTACTAATACCCCTTATGTTAATGAGATTTACTCTTGTAGAAGCAATTTCTGCATTAATTCTTGCATATACACTACTATTTCAATTGAATTAATGAGTTTCCTGCACTTAGAAGCCATTTCCATATAAAATATGGCATATAATCTACTAATACCACTCATGTTGATGAGTATTAGTCCTTTAGAAGCCATTTCTGTATTAAATATGGCATATACTCCACTAATACCCCTCATATTAATGAGGTTTAATCCTGTAGAAGCCATTTCCATCGAGTAAATGAGTTTTCTGCATTTAGAAGCCATTTCTGTATTAAATATGGCATATATTCTACTAATACAACTCATATTGATGAGTATTAGTCCTATAGAAGCCATTTCTCTATTAAATATGGCATATACAATACTATTTCCATCGAACTAATGAGTTTCCTGCATTTAGAAGCCATTTCCATATTAAATATGGCATATAATTTACTAATACCCCTCATATTAATAAGTTTTACACTTGTAGAAGCCATTTCTGCATTAATTATTGCATATACACGACTATTTGATTGGAATTATAAAGTTCTAGTCCTTTAGAACCCATTTCTGTATTAAATATTGTCTATAATCTACTAATAACCCTCATATTAATGAGTTTTAGTCCTGTAGAAGCCATATTTGTATTAAATATTGCATATACACTACTATTTGATTGGAATTAAAGAGTTTTAGTCCTGTAGAAACCATTTCTGTATTAAATATGGCATATAATCTACTAATACCACTCATATTGATGAGTATTAGTCCTGTAGAAGCCATTTCTGTATTAAATATGGCATATACTCTACTAATACCCCTCATATTAATGAGGTTTAGTCCTGTAGAAGCCATTTCCATCGAATAAATGAGTTTTCTGCATTTAGAAGCCATTTCTGTATTAAATATGGCATATATTCTACTAATACCACTCATATTGATGAGTATTAGTCCTGTAGAAGCCATTTCTGTATTAAATATGGCATATGCTCTACTAATACCCTTCATATTAATGAGGTTTAGTCCTGTAGAAGCCATTTCTGTATTAAATATTGCATATACACTACTATTTCCATGGAATTAATGAGTTCCATGCATTTAGAAGCCATTTCCATATTAAATATGTCATATAATCTACTAATACCCCTTATGTTAATGAGTTTTACGCATGTAGAAGCAATTTCTGCATTAATTCTTGCATATACACTACTATTTTATTGGAATTCAAGAGTTCAACTCCTTTAGAACCCAATTCTGTATTAAATATACCATATAATCTACTAATACCCCTCATATTAGTGTGTTTTAGTCCTGTAGAAGCCATATCTGTATTAAATATTGCATATACACTACTATTTCCTTCGAATAAATGAGTTTTCTGCATTTAGAAGACAATTCTGTATTAAATATGGCATATACTTTAATAATACACCTCATATTGATGAGCTTTTGTCCTGTAGAAGCTATTTCTGTATTAAATATTGCATATACACTACTATTTCCATCGAATTAATGAGTTTCCTGCATTTAGAAGCCATTTCCATATTAAATATGGCATATAATCTACTAATACCCCTCATATTAATAAGTTTTACACTTGTAGAAACCATTTCTGCATTAATTATTGCTTATACACTACTATTTGATTGGAATTAAAGAATTCTAGTCATTTAGAAGCGATTTCTGTATTAAATATTGCATATAATCTACTAATACCCCTCATATTAATGAGTTGAAGTCCTGTAGAAGCCATATCTATATTAAATATTGGATATACACTACTATTTCCATCGAATAAATGAGTTTTCTATATTTAGGAGCCCTTTCTGTATTAAATATGGCATATAATCTACTAATACCCCTCATTTTAATGAGTTTTACTCTTGTAGAAGCTATTTCTGCATTAATTATTGCATATACACTAGTATTTCCATCGAATAAATGAGTTCTCTGCATTTAGAAGCCATTTCTGTATTAAATATGGCATATACTCTACTAATACCCTCATATCAATGAGTTTTAGTGCTGTAGAAGCCATATCGCTATTAAATATTGCATATGCACTACTATTTGATTGGAATTAAAGAGTTATAGTCCTGTAGAAACCATATCTGTATTAAATATTGCATATAAACTACTATTTCCATCGAATAAATGAGTTTTCATCATTTAGAAACCATTTCTGTATTAAATATGGCATATATTCTACTAATACCCTTCATATTAATGAGGTTTAGTCCTGTAGAAGCCATTTCTGTATTAAATATTGACTATACACTACTATTTCCTTCGAATAAATGAGTTTTCTGCATTTAGAAGCCATTTCTGTATTGACTATGGCATATAATCTACTAATACCACTCATATTGATGAGTATTAGTCCTGTAGAAACCATTTCTGTATTAAATATTGGATATACATTACTATTTCCATCGAATAAATAAGTTCACTGCATTTAGAAGCCATTTCCATATTAAATATGGCATATACTCTACTAATACCCCTCATATTAATGAGTTTTACTCTTGTAGAAGCCATTTCTGCATTAATTATTGCATATACACTACTATTTGATTGGAATTAAAGAGTTCTAGTCCTTTAGAACCCATTTCTGTATTAAATATTGGATATACACTACTATTTCCATCGAATAATTGAGTTCTCTTCATTTAGAAGCCATTTCTCTATTAAATATAGCATATACTCTACTAATACACATCATATTAATGAGTTTTATTCCTGTAGAAGCCATATCTGTATTAAATATTGCATATACACTACTATTTGATTGGAATTAAAGAGTTTTAGTCCTGTAGAAACCATATCTGTATTAAATATTGCATATAAACTACTATTTCCATCGAATAAATGAGTTTTCTGCATTTAGAAACTATTTCTGTATTAAATATGGTATATAATCTACTAATACCCATCATATTAATGAGTATTAGTCGTTTAGAAGCCATTTCTGTATTAAATATGGCATATACTCTACTAATACCCCTCATTTCAATGAGGTTTAGTCCTGTAGAAGCCATTTCCATCAAATAAATGAGTTTTCTGCATTTAGAAGCCATTTCTGTATTAAATATGGCATATATTCAACTAATACCCCTCATATTAGTGAAATTTAGTCCTGTAGAAGCTATTTCTCTATTAAATATTGCATATACACTACTATTTCAATCGAATTAATGAGTTTCCCGCATTTAGAAGCGATTTCCATATTAAATATGGCATATAATCTACTAATACCCCTCATATTAATGAGTATTAGTCCTGTAGAAGCCATTTCTGTATTAAATATTGGATATACACTACTATTTCCATCGAATCAATGAGTTCTCTGCATTTAGAAGCCATTTCTGTATTAAATATGGCATATACTCTACTAATACCCCTCATATTAATGAGTTTTAGTCCTGTGGAAGCCATATTTCTATTAAATATTGCATATACACTACTATCTGATTGGAATTAAAGAGTTTTAGTCCTGTAGAAGCCATATATATATTAAATATTGCAAATACACTACAATTTCCATCGAAGTAATGAGTTCCCTGCATTTAGAAGACATTTCCTTATTAAATATGGCATATAATCTAATAATACCCCTCATATTAATGAGCTTTACTCTTGTAGAAGCCATTTCTTCATTAATTATTGCATATACACTATTATTTGATTGGAATTAAAGAGTTCTAGTCCTTTAGAACCCATTTCTGTATTAAATATGGCATATAATCTACTAATACACCTCATATTAATGAGTTTTAGTCTTGTAGAAGCCATATCTGTATTAAATATTGGATATACACTACTATTTCCATTGAATACATGAGTTCCCTGCATTAAGAAGCCATTTCTGTATTAAATATTGCATATAATCTACTAATACCCCTCATATTAGTGAGTTTTAGTCCTGTAGAAGCCATTTCTGTATTAAATATTGTATATACACTACTATTTCCATCGAATTAATGAGTTCCCTGCATTTAGAAGCCATTTTCATATTAAATATTGTATATAATCTACTAATACCCCTCATATTAATGAGTATTAGTACTGTAGAAGCCATTTCTGTATTAAATATTGCATATACACTACTATTCCCATCGAATAAATAGGTTCTCTGCATTTAGAAGCAATTCTGTATTAAATATGGCATATACTCTACTAACACACCTCATAATAATGAGTTTTACTGTTGTAGTAGCTATTTCTGCATTAATTAATGCATATACACTAATATTTGATTTCAATTAAAGAGTTTTAGTCCTGTAGAAACCATATCTGTATTAAATATTGCATATACATTACTATTTCCATCGTATAAATGAGTTTTCCTGCATTTAGAAGCCATTTCTGTATTAAATATGGTATATATTCTACTCATACCACTCATATTGACGAGTATTAGTCCTGTAGAAGCCATTTCTGTATTAAATATGGCATATACTCTACTAATACCCCTCATATTAATGAGGTTTAGTCGTTTAGAAGCCATATCTGTATTAAATATTGCATATACACTACTATTTGATTGGAATTAAAGAGTTTTAGTCCTGTAGAAACCATTTCTGTATTAAATATGGCCTATAATCTACTAATACCACTCATATTGATGAGTATTAGTACTTTAGAAGCCATTTCTGTATTAAATATGGCATATACTCTACTAATACCCCTCATATTAATGAGGTTTAGTCCTGTAGAAGCCATTTCCATCGAATAAATGAGTTTTCTGCATTTAGAAGCCATTTCTGTATTAAATATGGCATATATTCAACAAATACCCTCATATTAGTGAGTTTTAGTCCTGTAGAAGCTATTTCTGTATTAAATATTGCATATACACTACTATTTCAATCGAATTAATGAGTTTCCTGCATTTAGAAGCCATTTCCATATTAAATATGGCATATAATCTACTAATACCCCTCATATTAATGAGTATTATTCCTGTAGAAGCCATTTCTCTATTAAATATTGGATATACACTACTATTTCCATTGAATAATTGAGTTCTCTACATTTAGAAGCCATTTCTGTATTAAATATGGCATATACTCTACTAATACCCCTCATATTAATGAATTTGAGTCCTGTAGAAGCCATATTTCTATTAAATATTGCATATACACTACTATTTGATTGGAATTAAAGAGTTTTAGTCCTGTAGAAGCCGTATCTGTGTTAAATATTGCAAATACACTACAATTTCCATCGAAGTAATGAGTTTCCCTGCATTTAGAAGATATTTCCTTATTAAATATGGCATATAATCTAATAATACCCCTCATATTAATGAGCTTTACTCTTGTAGAAGCCATTTCTGCATTAATTCTTGCATATACACTTCTATTTGATTGGAATTCAAGAGTTCAAGTCCTTTAGAACCCATTTCTGTATTAAATATGGCATATAATCTACTAATACCCCTCATATTAGTGAGTTTTAGTCCTGTAGAAGCCATTTCTGTATTAAATATTGCATATACACTACTATTTCCATCGAATTAATGAGTTCCCTGCATTTAGAAGCCATTTCCATATTAAATATGGCATATAATCTACAAATACCCCTCATATTAATAAGTTTTACACTTGTAGAAGCCATTTCTGCATTAATTATTGCATATACACGACTATTTGATTGGAATTAAAGAGTTCTAGTCCTTTAGAACCCATTTCTGTATTAAATATGGCATATAATCTACTAATACGCCTCATATTAATGAGTTTTAGTCTTGTAGAAGCCATATCTGTGTTAAATATTGGATATACACAACTATTTCCATTGAATAAATGAGTTCCTTGCATTTAGAAGCCATTTCTGTATTAAATATTGCATATAATTTACTAATAACCCTCATATTAATGTGTTTTAGTCCTGTAGAAGCCATATCTGTATTAAATATTGCTTATACACTACTATTTCCATCGAATAAATGAGTGTTCTGCATTTAGGAGCCATTTCTGTATTAAATATGGCATATACTCTACTAATACCCCTCATATTAATGAGGTTTAGTCCTGTAGAAGCCATTTCTGTATTAAATATTGCATATACACTACTATTTCCATCGAATTAATGAGTTCCCTGCATTTAGAAGCCATATCTGTATTAAATATTGCTTATACACTACTATTTCCATCTAATAAATGAGTTCTCTGCATTTAGAAGCCATTTCTGTATTAAATATGGCATATACTCTACTAATACCCCTCATATTAATAAGTTTTATTCCTGTAGAAGCCATATTTCTTTTAAATATTGCATATACACTACTATTTGATTGGAATTAAAGAGTTTTAGTCCTGTAAAAGCCATATCTGTATTAAATATTGCAAATACACTACAATTTCCATCGAAGTAATGAGTTCCCTGCATTTAGAAGACATTTCCTTATTAAATATGGCATATAATCTAATAATACCCCTAATATTAATGAGCTTTACTCTTGTAGAAGCCATTTCTGCATTAATTATTGCATATACACTACTATTTGATTGGAATTAAAGAATTCTAGTCCTTTAGAACCCATTTCTGTATTATATATGGCATATAATTTACTAATACCCCTCATATTAATGAGTTTTAGTCCTGTAGAAGCCATATCTGTATTAAGTATTGGATATACACTACTATTTCCATTGAATAAATGAGTTTTCTGCATTTATAAACCATTTCTGTATTAAATATGGCTTATAATCTACTAATACCACTCATATTGATGAGTATTAGTCCTTTAGAAGCCATTTCTGTATTAAATATGGCATATACTCTACTAATACCCCTCATATTAATGAGGTTTAGTCCTGTAGAAGCGATTTCCATCGAATTAATGAGTTTTCTGCATTTAGAAGCCATTTCTGTATTAAATATTGCATATACACTACTATTTCCATCGAATAAACGATCATAAATGACTAAAATGACTAAAATGGCATCATAAATGACTAAAAAGGCTAAAACGGCATCATAAATTACTAAAATAACTAAAATGCCGTCTTAAATGACTAAAACGGCTTCATAAATCAATAAAATGGCTAAAATGACATCATAAATGACAAAAACGGCTTCATAAATGACTAAAATGGCTAAAACGTCATCATAAATGACTAAAATGGCTAAAATTGCCTCATAAATGACTAAAATGGCTAAAATAACATCATAAATGACTAAAATGGCTTCATAAATGACTAAAATGGTTAAAACCTCAACATAAATGGCTACTATGACTAAAACGGCATCATACATGGCTAAATTGTCTCTAAAATGGCTAAAACAGCATCATAAATGAATAAAATGAACCTTAAATTGCAAAAACAGCTTCATAAATGACTAAAATGGCCAAAAAGTCACCATAAATAACTATAATAGCTAAAATGGCTTTATAAATGACTAAAATGGCTAAAACGGCATCATAAAGGACTAAAATAGCTAAAATGGCATCATAAATGACTGAAATGGCTAAAATGGCATCATAAATGACTAATATATCTAAAATGGCATCATAAATGACTAAACTGGCTCAAACGTCATCATAAATGATTAAATCGTCATCATAAATGAGTAAAATGGCTAAAATCATCTCATATTTGACTAAAATGGCTAAAACGTCATCATAAATGACTTAAACGTCAACATAAATGACTAAAAAGGCTAAAAGGGCATCATAAATGACTAAAATGGCTAAAATGTCATCATAAATGACTAAAATGGTTAAAACGCCATCATAAATGACTAAAACGTCATCATAAATGACTAAGTGGCTAAAATGGCATCATAAAGGTCTAAAATGGCTTAAATGGCATCATAAATGACAAAAACGGCTTCATAGATGACTAAAATGGCTGAAACGTCATCATAAATGAGTAAAACGTCATCATAAATGACTAAAATGGCCTCATAAATGACTACAATGGCTAAAATAGCATCATAAATGACTAAAACAGCTTCATAAATTACTAAAATGGTTAAAACGTCATCATAAATGACTTACACGTCAACATAAATCAATACTATGGCTAGAACGGCATCATGAATGGCTAAATTGACTCTGAAATGACTAAAACGGCATCATAAATGATTAAAATGAACCTAAAATTGCTAACACGGTATCATAAATGACTAAAACGCCTTCATAAATGACTAAAATGGCTAAAACGTCATCATAAATGATTAAATAGCTAAAATGTCCTCATGAATGACTAAAATAGCTAAAATAGCCTCATAAATGACTAAAATAGCTTCATAAATGACTAAAATGGTTAAAACGGCATCATAAATGACTAAAATAGCTAAAATGGCATCATAAATGACTAAAATAGCTAAAATGGCATCATAAACGACTAAAATGGCTAAAATGTCATCATAAATGACTAAAAAAGCTAAAACGGCATCATAAATGACTAAAATAGCTAAAATAGCCTCATAAATGACTAAAACGGCTTCATAAATGACTAAAATGGTTAAACATCACCATAAATGACTAAAACGTCATCATAAATGACTAAAGTGGCTAAAACGGCATCATAAATGACTAAAGTGACTAAAACGGCATAATAAAGAACTAAAATGGCTAAAATGGCCTCATAAATTACTAAAACGGCTTCATAAATGAATAAAATGGCTAAAATGGCATCATACATGACTAAAACGGCTTCATAAACGACTAAAATGGCTAAAACGTCATTATAAATGACTAGAATGGCTAAAACGGCATCATAAATGACTAAAATGGCTAAAATGGCATCATAAAAGACTAAAACGGCATCATAAATTACTCAAATGGCTAGAATGTCATCAGAAATGACTACTATGGCTAAAATGGCATCATAAATGACTTAATTGTCTCTAAAATGTCTAAAACGGCATCATAAATGATTAAAATGAGTTTAAATTGCTAACACGGCATGATGAATGTCTAAAATTCCTAAATCGTCATCATAAATTACTAAAACGTCATCATAAATGATTAAAATGGCTAAAACGTCATCATAAATGACTAAAAAGGCTAAAACTGCATTATAAATGACTAAAATAGCTAAAATGTCATCATAAATGACAAAAACGGCTTCATAAATGACTAAAATGGCTAAAATGGGATCATAAATGACAAAAACGGCTTCATAAATGTCTAAAATGGCTAAAACGGCATCATAAATGATTACAATGAATCTTAAATTGCTAACACGGCATTATAAATGACTAAAACGCCTTCATAAATGACCAAAATGGCTAAAATGTCATCAAAAATGAGTTCTAGTCCTTTAGAAGCCATTTCTCTATTAAATATAGCATATAATGTACTAATACCCCTCATATTAATGAGTTTTAGTCTTGTAGAAGCAATTTCTGTATTAAATATTCCATATACACTACTATTTCCTTCAATTTAATGAATTCTAGTTCTTTATAAGCCATTTCTGTATTAAATATGGCATATAATCTACTAATACCGCTCATATTAATTCGTTTTAATGCTGTAGAAGCCATTTCTGTATTAAATATTGGATGTACACTAATATTTCCATCGAATTAAAGAGTTCTCTTCAATTAGAAGCCAATTCAGTATTAAATATGGCATATAATCTACTAATACCCCTCATATTAAAGAATTCTAGTTTTTTTTTAAGCGATTTCTGATGACGTTTTAGAAATTTTAGTCATTCATGATGCCGTGTTAGCAATTTAAGGTTAATTTTAATCATTTATGATGCCGTTTTAGCCATTTTAGAGTCAATTTAGCCATACATGATCCCGTTTTAGCCATTTTAGTCATTCATGTTGACGTTTTAGTCATTTATGATGCAATTTTAGCCATTTT
Source organism: Eledone cirrhosa (assembly GCA_964016885.1). Classification (NCBI taxonomy): domain Eukaryota; kingdom Metazoa; phylum Mollusca; class Cephalopoda; order Octopoda; family Eledonidae; genus Eledone; species Eledone cirrhosa. The sequence continues at coordinate 36,791,979 of OZ024759.1, read as the reverse complement.
CATCATTTATGATGCCGTTTTAGCCTTTTTAGTCATTTATGATGACGTTTTAGTCATTTACGATGCAATTTTAGCCATTCTAGTGAAATATGACGCCGTTTTAGTCATTTTAGTCATTTATGATGGCATTTTATTTATTTATGATGACGCTTTAGTCATTTATGAAGCCATTTTAGTCATTTATGATGCCGTTTTAGCTAATTTAGTCATTTATGATGCCGCTGTAGCCTTTTTCGTCATTTATGATGACGTTTTAGACATTTATGAGGACGTTTTAGGAATTTTAGTCATTCATGATGCCGTGTTACCAATTTAAGGTTCATATTAATTATTTATAATGCCGTTTTAACCATTTTAGTCATTTATGATGACGTTTTAGACATTTTAGTCATTTATGATGCCGTTTTAGCCATTTCAGAGTCAATTTAGCTATTCATGATGCTGTTTTAGCCATTTTAGTCTTTTATTATGACGTTTTAGCCATTTTAGTCATTTATGAAGCCGTTTTTATTATTTATGATGCCATTTTAGCCATTGTAGTCGTTTATGATGAGGTTTTAGCCATTTTAGTCATTTGTGATGACATTCTAGTCATTTATAATGACGTTTTAGCCATTTTAGTCACTTATGAAGCCGTTTTAGTCATTTATGATGCCGTTTTAGTCATTTATGATGACGATTTAGACATTTATGATGACGTTTTAGGAATTTTAGTCATTCATGATGCAGTGTTAGCAATTTAAGGTTCATTTTAATCATTTATGAAGCCGTTTTAGTCATTTATGATGCCATTTTAGCCATTGTAGTCATTTATGAGGCCATTTTAGCTATTTTAGTCATTTATGATGATGTTTTAATCATTCATGATGCCGTGTTAGCAATTTAAGGTTCATTTTAATCATTTATGATGCCGTTTTAGCCATTTATGATGACGTTTTAGCTATTTTAGTCATTTATGAAGCCATGTTAGTCATTTATGAGGCCATTTCAGCCATTTTAGTTTAAAACGTCTTCATAAATGACTAAAGTGGCTAAAACGTCATCATATATTACTAAAACGTCATCATAAATGACTAAAATGGTTAAAACGGCATCATAAATGACTAAAACGGCTTCATTGATGACTAAAATGGCTAAAACGTCATCATAAATGACTAAAAAGGCTAAAACGGCATCATAAATGACTAAAATGGCTCTAATCTGGCTAAAACCTCATCATCGATGACTGAATATGGCTAAAACGTCATCATGAATGACTAAAATGGCTAAAATGGCATCATAAATGGCTAAATTGACTCTAAAATGGCATCATAAATGATTAAAATGAACTTTAAATTGCTAACACGGCATAATGAATGTCTAAAATTCCTAAAACGTCATCATAAATGACTAAAATGTCATCATAAATGACTAAAACGTGATCATAAATGACTAAAATGGCTAAGAAGATATACTAAATGACTAAAATGACTAAAACGGCTTCATAAATTACTAAAATGTCTAAAACAGCATCATAAATGGCTAAATTGACTCTAAAGTGGCTAAAACGGCATTATAAATGATTAAAATGAACGTTAAATTGCTAACACGGCTTCATGAATGACGTTTCAGCCATTTTAGTCATTTATGCTGACGTTTTAGTAATTTATGATGACTTTTTAACCATTTTAGTCATTTATAAAGACGTTTTAGTCATTTATGATGCGATTTTAGCCATTTTAGTCTTCTATTATAACGTTTTAGGCATTTTAGTAAATTATGAAGCCGCTTTAGTCATTTATATGAGGGGTACTACTAGTATATATGCCATATTTAATACGCAAATGGCTTCTAAATGAAGAGAACTCCTTAATTCGATGGAAATAGTAGTGTATATGCAATATTTAATACGGAAATGGCTTCTAAATGAAGAGAACTTCTTAATTTGATGGAAATAGTAGTGTATATGTAATATATAATACAGAAATGGATTTTACAAGACTAAAACTCATTAATATGAGGGGTATTAGTAGTATATATGCCATATTTAATACGCAAATGGCTTCTAAATGAAGAGAACTTTCTAATTCGATGGAAATATTAGTGTATATCCAATATTTAATACAGAAATGGCTTCTACAGCACTAAAACTAATTAATATGAGGGGTATTAGTAGATAATATGCCATATTTAATACAGAAATGGCTTCTACAGCACTAAAACTAATTAATATGAGGGGTATTAGTAGATAATATGCCATATTTAATACAGAAATGGCTTATAATGAACTAGAATTCATTAGATCGAAGAAAATAGTAGCGTATATGGAAAATTTAAAAGAGAAATGGCTTCTACAAGACTAAAATTCATTAATATGAGGAGTATTAGTACATTATATGCTATATTTAATAGAGAAATGGCTAGAACTCTTTAATTTGAATCAAATAGTAGTTTAAGCAGCATGGTGTATAAATGTTATTGAGACACGAGTAACATAATAATGATGTCAACAGCAGAAATTAGAGATGAAAAGTATGTTTATTTTTGTTGTAACACAAATAATGTTGGTTAACTTGTATGGTTGAAGTTACACATAAAAATGAGGTTACAAAGGGAATGTGCCATTGCGCCGGAAAGCCGGCAGGCTAGGGTGCAATATGTCACCGTCACATGTACGTGTTGCTGGTTCGAAGTTCCTGGTGCGAGAGAGAGATTCTTCAAATCTTCGCGGGTAATTTCTCCCTCAGGACGCATAGGGATACATCCTCTTCTACTGGCGCTGATTGGCTGAGCTGAGCCAAATCACGCACAGAGAATGTATGTGAGCCCGCGGAATGTAGGTCACTACAGTAGTATATATACAATATTTAATACAGAAATGGCTTCTACAACAATAAAACTCATTTATATGAGGGGTATTACAAGTATTTCTGTATTAAATATTGCATATAGACTACTATTTCCATCAAATTAAATAGTTCCAGTCCTTTAGAAGCCATTTCTGTATTAAATATGGCATATAATCTACTAATAACCCTCATATTAAAGAGTTTTAGTGTAGTAGAATCCATTTCCGTATTAAATATTGCATATACACTACTATTTACATCGAATTAAGGAGTTCTCTTCATTTAGAAGCCATTTGCGTATTAAATATGGCATATATACTAGTAATACGCCTCATAGTACTTACTTTTAGTGTTGTAGAAGACATTTCTGTATTAAATATTGGATATACACTAATATTTCCATCGAATTAAAGTTCTCTTCAATTAGAAGCCATTTCTGTATTAAATATAGCATATAATGTACCCCTCATATTAATGAGTTTTAGTCTTGTAGAAGCCATTTCTGTATTAAATATTCCATATACGCTACTATTTCCTTCAATTTAATGAATTCTAGTTCTTTATAAGCCATTTCTGTATTAAATATGGCATATAATCTACTAATACCCCTCATATTAATGAGTTTTATTCTTGTAGAATCCATTTCTCTATTATATATTGCAGTGTTATATGATAGTGAGACCTGGGCATTGTGTACAGAGGATTTGTGTAGATTGGAAAGAAATGAAGCTTGCATACTCCGATGGATATGTAATAGTAATATACGTGAATAGCAAAGCATAAATGAACTGAGAGACTGAGCATAAGAGGAATCTTGATCTCCATGTGTCTAACACACGTGGACATGCCTACAAAATCAGAAAACAGCACAGCTCCCATGACTTTCGTAGACATTTTTTCACGCTCAGAGTTGCTGAAGCATGGAACAAACTGCCTGCGTCAGTTGTTAGCTGCCGAGACACTGCATCCTTTAAGACACTCATGCTTCCCGAAATACGCCAAAACTACACCTGATGTACCCCTTCCATACATATGCACACGTGTGTATCATGACTCGTGCACTGTTCATTTTACTGATGTTTGTGCATTGCCCTATGTACTGTACATGCACTTTTTGATGAGTTGTGGTGCACCTGGGCACTGTACACAATATTTCATTATTATTATTGTTGTTATTATATCATGACTCATACACTGTTCATTTTCCTGACATTTGTACATTATTCTATGTACTATACATGCACCTTTGATGAGTTGTAGTGCACCTGAGCACTGTACACAATAATTTCATTATTATTATTATTTAAATGCTGTGTGCAGGAGAGGAGATTATGTTGGTATGGACATGTGATCCATACGAAGGATGACAGCAGCATAAAAAAGTGCAGAATGCTCAATGTTGATGGAAGCCATGGAGTGGGAGACCCAGGAAGACTTGGGATGAGGTGATAGAAGCTGACCTTGCTGAATTGCACCTCACAAAGGCAATGACCCTAAGGTGAAGCTAAGCAGTGTGCTCATATATTTACACACACACAATCTTGCTCACATATAGACACACATTATTGCTTACACACACACACATTACAAATTTTAAAAAAAGTAAGAAGAAAATTTTCTTTGTTTCTTTAATTTTTTAATAATTTTCCTAATTAGAAAAAAACAAAAAAAAAAACAAAGTGGTTGTGGGTGGGGGTGTTGAAAATTTCAATAAATCCTTTCATAGAAAAGTAGGTATGCTTGTGCCTTTTCCACAAGTGACTCAGGAACCTCACGTACAAGGGTGTCACTGATATGGTACCATTTACCCGATGGTACCAAGCTCTCAACATCCACTTCTTCTTCCTTCTCTTCCTGATTCTCAGCTACGTTGCTTTCCCCTTTCAGTAACGACTCCCTGTATTGCATGATGTATTCCTTAGGGTTCAACCACTTCTGTGCCAGGAAGCTGTTTGCTTTATTCAAGTTGTTCTTGCAGACTTTAATGTAGGCAGTGTAATGGCCCCCAGACAATCTGCCGCTGTGTTCAACAATACCATACAAAGAATAAAGTACTTTCTTCTGACCTTCTTTGACATACTGAAAATAAAATTGAATGGATAAAATTAAATTAATTTACAGTCCACAACTATGCAGGTTTCTCAGGTGATGTAATAATAGATGGTCCCAGTTCTATCGTGTGCTCAGACATATGGAAGTTTCTCAGCTGTTTTAATGATAAAGGGTCCCAGTTCTACCATGTGTGTATGTATATGTGTTGTTACAGCCCATACACCTATGCAGGGTTCTCGGGTGGTTTAATAATAGAGGATCTCAGTTCTATTGTGTATGTGTGTGTATTTGTTGTTACAGATCACACTTACAAAGTTTTAAAGTAACAACTGGCAATTCGAAACTCAAAATAACGTGAATAGTTACATGGTATTTGACAGAGTAATGTAAATACTAAGGGTTAAACAATTTTCAGGGAAATAGTTCTTCATTAATATAAAGGGAAAGAATTCTTCGTTGTTATCAAAGGAAGTAACTCTTTGGTAATATTAATGGAAATATTTCGATAACGTCAATATTTTAGTAACATTAAGGGAAGTAACTTGTGGTCCCCGTTTAGATATTGTAGCAGGTGCAGTAGGTGCATTAGTGTGTAAATATGGTGGAGGAAGAGCAGTGTGGTTCAAGGAACTGGAGAAGGGTACGAGTGCACCATTATATAAACAAGGGGAGAAAAGGGACAGTTCCGATACTATGGAATAAGGTTACTCGATAAAGTGTGTAGCTCGGTGATCAAAGAGTCACAGGTAGAGCTAGTTCTCCAAATTAAGAGATAACAGCTCTGATACTATGAACGTGGTTAGAATCTCTCAGGAAAGAATTGCTGGAGAGATTTTACAGGCAAAACCAACAGGTAGGAGATCCAGAGCAAGATAGTTGGATAACATCCATGAGGTTGGAGATCCAGCCAGATCAATTGGAGACGATTGCTTCTGGCATGACCCGCTGGATGGAGTGTTTCAGGACTCTGCCCCCATAACTCTCTCAGAAATAAGTGGTCGAAGAAGGGGAGAGAAGAAGGCCCAAAAAACGGTGTAAGATAAGCAATTGATGCACTGATGTGCAAGTATGAGGGAAGGGTGCCTGTGGTGATTAACTGCTTCCGGGTACTGCAGAAGGGTGCAATATATGTAGCAGGTGAACTCATGTGTGAATGCGAGGAATGGGGGAAGGGGGCCTGCTGCATTTACCTCGCGCGAGATAAGTGCAGAATGGGGCAATAACCCAATATGTAAATAGGGAAGGGACAGAAGACAGTTGTCACACAAGACTGACTCAAGGAATGGCAGAAAGGTGCAACACATGAAACGAGTGCACACCAATGTGTAAATAAAGAGGGGGGAGTTGTGTGTTGCACTTACCTGGCTTAAAGAACTGCAGAACGGTGCAATATCGAGGAGAAAGGGGAACTCAACATGACGGTTCACCTTGCGGGTACTGAAACCAATCTAGGAAACAACAAAACATTGACATAACAACTGCTTCTATAACAGTGTGTGTGTGTTTATGTGTGTGTGTGTGTGTGTATATGCCTGTGTGTGCGTGTGTGTGTGTGTGTATGTGTGTGTGTGTATATATAGTTCAAGGAGACAACAAAGAGAGGTACAAAAAGTCTTCTTAGTTTCACACTTTGTATAGAAAAGAGGAAAGAAAGTTTGATGTGTCAGGGTTTGGCCGGATATATATATATATACATGGAAGCACATGGCTTAGTGGTTAGAGCATTGGGCTTGCAATCGAAAGGTTGTGAGTTCAATTCTCAGACAGGGTGGTGTGTTGTTTCCTTGAGCAACACACTTTATTTCACATTGCTCCAGTTTACTCAGCTGTAGAAATGAGATGATAGGGACTGGGGTCCCTATCATTCCACTGCAAAGTGGTCGTGTAGGCGCCACGGCAAAAAAAGCAACCAGCACTCACTGTAAATGAGGTTGGTGTTAGGAAGGGCATCCAGCTGTAGAAATCAAGCCAGAATCAGTTCCCGTCCCACCTTTGCAAGCAGGGAAAAGTGGACGTAAAATGATGATGATGATGATGAATATATATATATATATATATATATACATATATACATATATATATACATATATATATATATACATATATATATATATATACATATATATATATATACATATATATATCATCATCATCATCATCATTTCATTTTACGTCCACTTTTTCCCTGCTTGCAAGGGTGGGACGGGAACTGATTCTGGCTTGATTTCTACAGCTGGATGCCCTTCCTAACACCAACCTCATTTACAGTGAGTGCTGGGTGCTTTTTTTCCGTGGCACCTCCACGACCACTTTGCAGTGGAATGGTAGGGACCCCAGTCCCTATCATCTCATTTCTACAGCTGAGTAAACTGGAGCAATGTGAAATAAAGTGTCTTGCTCAAGGAAACAACACATCACCCGGTCTGAGAATTGAACTCACAACCTTTCGATTGCAAGTCCAATGCTCTAACCACTAAGCCATGTGCCCTCATCTATATATATATATATGTATATATATATATATATATATATATATGTATGTGCCCTCATATATATATATATATATGTATATATATATATATATATATATATATGTATATATATATACATATATGTATATATATCATCATCATCATCATCACCGTTTTACGTCCGTTCTTCCACGCTAGCATGGGTTAGACGGGTTGTCCTGTTGTGGGCAGTGTCTGGTCGGCTGACCATGCCTTGCTCATACAGGAACTGATCTGGCTTGATTTCTACAGCTGGATGCCCTTCCTAACACCAACCTCATTTACAGTGAGTGCTGGGTGCTTTTTCGTGGCGCCTACACGTCCACTTTACAGTGTGGGCTGGGTGCTTTTTTGCCGTGGCACCTCCACGACCACCTTGCGGTGGGGGGGGGGGGGCATATTGTTTATATGCTTCAGCATGTACCCATGGGAGGTCGGGTACCCTGTATTACTGCGTGACGCCAGAAGTCACGGTCGTGTGTCATTGACTTTGAGAGGTGTAGTTGGGTAAGGTCGGCTTTTATCACCTCATCCCAAGTCATCTTGGGTCTCCCCACTCCACGGTTTCCATCAACTTCTAGTGCTCTGCACCTTTTTATGCAGCTGTCATCCTTCATACGCATCACATGTCCATACCAGCGTAACCGCCTCTCCTGCACGCAGCATTTGATTCCTCTTATGCTCAGTCTCTCTCTCAATTCATTTATGCTTTGTCGTTCACGTATATTACTGTTACACATCCATCGGAGCATGCAGGCTTCGTTTCTCTCTAATCTACGTAAGTCTTCCACCTTCAGCGCCCAGGTCTCACTACCATGCAACATCGCTGTTCGGATACACGCATCATACAGTCTGCCTTTCATTCTGAGGGAGAAGCCTTTTGCAGCTAGCAGTGGTAGTAGTTCCCTAAACTTCTTCCATCCCGTTCTTACCCTAGTTATTGTACTTTCTGAGCACCCACCTCCGTTGCTAATTCGGTCACCTAGGTAGCAGAAGCTGTCTACTGTTTCTACAGGGCCCTCCCAGAGATTGGTGGTACTTGTTTCCTGTGGCTGTTTGCTTGCTGTTTCAGCACAGCTGCTGCATGTGAATCCTACATTCTTAATTAAGCTTCCTGAGATCCCGCTACA
>OZ024759.1:36748459-36775959 GCA_964016885.1 Eledone cirrhosa | reverse complement strand
GCATGCTCCGTTGGATGTGCAATGTCAATGAGTGTGAACGACCAAGCATAGATGAGTTGAGAGAGAAACTGTGTATAGGAGGGATAAGTTGTAGTGTGCAGGAGAGAAGATTGAGATGGTATGGACATGCGATGCGCATGGAGGATGACCGCTGGGTAAAGAAGTGCCAAGAAATCCTAGTAGAAGGAAGACGCAGTCAAGGAAGACCATGAAAAACATGCTGAAGCTCACGGAGGAGATGACAAAGGACCGTGACGAATGGAGAGATGACGTGCTTAATAAGACCCGTCCGATCCGTGCAACCAGGGAAAAGCGGACGTAAAATGATGATGATTATGTCTGTGTGTGTATATATATATTGGCAATTGATGTTGTGGACATGGTAGTCATGGTTGGAATGAAAGAGTGAATTGTGGAAGAGGAGGTTACCTGTTCAAATCTCTTGAGGTGAAGTGTGAGGATAGCCGGTGGTCTAAATATCAAGAACTGTTTACTGGCATTGGTGTAGGTAGCTTCCTTTTCTGGAACAGAGGGACAGACAGTAAATAGGGTGTATATGTGTGTGTATATATATAGGGACAGACAGTAAATAGGGTGTATATGTGTGTGTGTATATATATATATAGTAGTATTAAGCCCAAAATTGACCACTAAACCATGCACCTACTCTCTCTCTCTTTGTATATATACACAAACACACACAAATTTATACGTGTATGTATATATAAATATACAGCCATGTACACATTTACATATGTGTGTGTATACATATAGGGATCATAGACAGAAATCAATAGAAGACTGCCACAACACACAACACAACACAACACACACAACACAACATAGCCCACTACACCACCACACAACACACAACATCACAACACCACCACACAACACACGCCCACACGTTCATCACAATAATAAAATATGACCAACTTACTGTTACTAGAAGAATTCTTCTCCTTGCGTTGGGAGCAATTCTTACATCGTACCTTGTTGTTGCCCGTTAAAAGTTCCGCAGATGTAAACTGATGCAAAGAAGACAAGATAGAACACTTCCGATTTGTTAGACGTGATCGAGGTATTAGTGTGGACATAGATTTGGCCTGTGCTTGGCGTTTGATTGACCTCATATTCACATAGTCTTTTTCGTCAAGGTCATCGAGGTCACCTTCTTCCGGATGTGCCAGCGGAGGTCCCTGGCTGCAGTTAGACAACATCTGGGCGACACACATCGACGATTTCGTTGCCACCGAGCTAAGAGTATGGCCCAAACTGTGTGGGTTGTTCTCACCCTCACACTGTATCTCTTCGTGGATCGACACCATTTTGGCCGGCGCCTCTGGAAGCGCTTCAGAACTGAAACACTTGGTCACCGATTCCGACGCCTCGATGGCTCCTTTTTCCAGCTCGTCAGACAAGGACAGTTTGATGGAACTGTCCGTGTTTGCAATCTCCAGGGAAGACATGGTATCAAAAGAAGCTACCCTATTGCTATCCTCAGGACCCTCGTTCAGAGGACAATCATTGTCCACACCACCCTGACACACTACATAGCCGGTCAGTTCTAAAGATGACCGTTTATCAACTTCGTAGCCATCTTTATTTTCTAGTTTATCAGTCTCTGCCTCTGAGCAACACGTAGGAGCGTCTTGGTCCAGGTTTTCCAGTGGATGTTGCAGAGAATCGATGGAGGAATTAACAAGATTATTTGTGCTGTTAGTCTCTTCTTTTGAGGTGAATGCAACATCTACGTCCTTCTCGGAATCTTTCTTCAGTGATGTGCTACTCTCATCTAATTTATTTTTCAATATACTTCCATTCTCCTTACTTCTATGACGCCGGTTGCCTTCATTGTCGATATTATCTTCAATGTCTGCATCTTTGAGAAGAGTTAAGAGAGAGAGGGAAGAATATAATGGTTTATGATTTAACCCTTTAGCATTTAAACCGGCCATATCCGGCCAGAATTCTCTAACCTCTTTCTGTTCAAACCAGCCATAACCTGCCACTCATACTGATATTAAGGTATTATTCTCAAAATAGATATCAAAATTGCATAGCTTCGATATTATGTGGGATAATTATGTGAGATTAAGCCTTTACTATGAAAATACAATAGTCAGTACAGAGTAATGTAAATGTTAAAGGGTTAAACACAAGGCCAATAATTTTGGGGGAGAGGAAAGTCGATTAAATCAACCCCAGTGTGTTACTGGTACTTTATTTTATCGATCTCAGTAGGATGAAAGGCAAAGTTGACCTCGGCAGGATTTGAACACAGAATGTAAAGAGCCGTAACTCTATGCTGCAAAGCATGTTGTCCGATGCTCCAACAACTCTACCAATCCATAAGAGAGAGAGAGACAACATAATGAAAACATAAAATATATTAGAACCACACTCATACAGTATGGTGACAAATGGAACACCTTTTATCATAGACCAGCTTGCTTATCGCTGACCTGGAGTTAAATAATGAAACAGCAGTTGTTTAGCCCCAGGTCAGCCCTGACCATCAAGTCAAACATTTTTAAAAGACTATTTTACCCAGAATACAATCTTTAATGTCACTGCATATATCAGGTTTACAATAGGTACACTGTATCCTTGTATCTGGTTTACAATAGGTACACTGTATCCCTGTGTATATCAGGTTTACAATAGGTACACTGTATCCTTGTATGGTGATGATGATAGTAGTAGTAGGGTGTTGTGTGGTTTGAGAGTAATTTGGCTGTTATTTCTAGCAGAATTAGCTACATCCACCATGACACTGCATAAACTTACCGGACGTGTCTTCCTTGCAGTTACTGCGAGTCTCCTCCGCCTTCTCCTGGGATTCTTTCTCATTCTCAACCTCCTCCTCTTCTTCTTCATCCTCTGCATTCTCTTCCTCTTCATTATTGGCCTTCTCTTGCTCACACTTGCTCTCGTTACCATCAGCTTCAGTCTTCTCATCAAGGGACAGCTGACTCAACTGGTTCCGAGCTTTATTCATCTTACGCTGCAAACAGACAAAAATAAAATAGGACCCTTTAGTTGTGTCAAGGATATGACAAGCTCCCTAGTCTTGGTAATCAACACAATACACCCAGTACATACTGTTGGTGATAGAAAGAGCATCTAGTCATAGAAAGTTTGCCAAACAAAGGGTTGGGGGGGACCCTTCAGTTGTGTTAAAGACATGACATCCTCTCCTATGCACTTGGTAGGATGCGAGAACATACATAAAGGGAGATATAGACCCTACTGGCCTGTTTGGGAGATTGTAGCCCCATTTCAGTACTGACTTGGTCTATGTAGACCCACACAACCCTTTCTAGTAGGGAAAATAGATATTTGATGATGATGATGATGATGCTGATGATGATGAATTAGCCATGATCATCAGTAGCAGCTGCAGCAGTAATATCTTCTTTTCTATGTCCAGTTCCCACACCAGCATGGGTCAGAGCAGCTTCATCTCACTCATATATTCTATACTTGATGTGGCTTGTATGACAGGGTGCCCTTCATATCACCAACCGTGCTGTTTGCTGTACCACAAACGAAACACTAACATAATAATAAGTCAACCCTAATGAAGTAGACCTATGCTCAAAAGTGTTTCAACCAGGACCACCCTGTTTTTTTAATGATATTTCCAAGAGATGTTGACCTGAAAAGACTTGTTTTTCGTTTCTGCCCTCACTCACTCTCCTCTAACTTTCTATTTCTTCTTTAATTTCTCATTCTATTTTTTTATGAAGGACTAGTGTCTAAAACGTTAAAATACTTTTCCTACCACATCAAGCATAAAAATAATATATTTCTTCATTGTACTGTGTCGTTTGCTTTGTTATTTCTGTTTGCCCTTTATATACACATATATATATACACACATATATATATATGTATATATCCCCAACACAAGCAATAAGACCATAAACACAATCATCGACAACAGTAACATACATGACCACCACCGCAACCGCAACCACAACACCACATACCTTCTCTTTCTTGGTCTGTCTCTTCAGCTTACGTTCAGCATATTTACTCATTGGTTTAGTTACATTCTCCACAAGTGGCACCGTATCATTGCCATTGGTAGAGTCTTTCTTTTTTGTTCCAACAGAGAGATTTGGTCGAAGGGGCTGGAAAACAACAACAATACAGACCACAAGAACCATGTGAGTGTAGTATGAGTGCCTATGTGTAGTATGTGTGTGTGTGTAGCCTGAGTGTGTGTGTATGAATAAATATGTATGTGTGTGTACTATGTGTATGAGCATACCTTTCAGAGAGTGTGTGTATATATATATGTATATATATGCATGTACATGTGTGTATATATATGAATATATAAAGATATTACTCACCTTCTCCTCAATGACAGGTAGAGAAAGATCCAGGAATGGTTCAAATATCTGAGACATCTAAAAAACAGAAACATTGGATGAGGTAACTGGCAGTGATTACATCCCTGTCCTCTCCCACACATGAGACACCATAGGTACTTGGCAGTGATTATAGCCAGGGTTACACCTGGTGGTGGCAGAGGTGATGGTGGTGATGGTGTTGACGCTGGTGATAGGGATGGTGATGATGGTGACAGAGTGATAATGATGGTAGTGATGGTGACAGAGTGATAGGGATGGTAGTGATGCAACCCCCAACAAAAGAGAACAAGAATTATTGTAATTCTGTAAAAAGTAAAAGTAAACCTACATGTTGACAAACGCCACATGAGACTGTGCTGATGAGATGTCCACCAAATAATCGGTCAATAAAGGTATACTTGGCTTGGTGACAATATTCTGTATAAATAGATGGATAGATAGATATACACTTTGGATTTTTACAGTTTGGCAAATAAATGGGATGAAAAAATATGAAAAATAATGACAAAAGAATAAATTTAACCCCTTTGTTTCCATATTTCTTATGAAAGATATTGATAATGACTTTCAAATAGTTTTGAAAATCCTCAAAAATTTAGAGGAATTAATTCATATAACAAACTTTCTCATTATTAATCTGGTGTTTGAAACATAACTTAACGAACGTTCTAACTTAAAATTATGATCACCAGTTAAAATAAACTGCTTGTATCAGAGAACCATCAACAGTTTATTATCAAAAGGGTTAACAAGGCATTGCTCCAGCATGGTCACTGAAATGACTGAAGAAAGAAAAAGAAATGAAGAATACATGTCTGGTTTACCTTTAATTTTACTGTGGGTTTTGTTGTTAATTTTATTTAGATTCACCTTGAAGTAATGCTTGATACCCATGTGAGCACGCTGGATAGACAGAAAGATATAGATATATAGACATATATAGATAGACAGATAGATAGAAACATATATATATATAATATAATAATGTGTATAAAACCAAGTTGCAGCCATAGTATAGCAGATACTAATCGAATTGTTAGAGGCAGTAACAAAGCACTCAAAGGTGTGAGAAGTTAATATGTTTTCACCCAGAGTAAACACAGTTAATATATATATATATATATATAGAGAGAGAGATAGAGATAGATAGGCAGATAGACACACATACACACACATATACACACATACACACACATATACACACACACACACATATACACACACACACACACACATATATACACACACATATATATAAATATAGAATTAGATACGATGCAGGCGAAGACAGAAGTATATTAGTTTAAACTGACCTCAATTTCTTCAGTTCTCATCACATCTAGAAGAGTATGAAGCAACTCATGGCTGTCTTGTTGCTGGAAGCCTTTGAATCTGGGAGCTCTGTCATGTCAAACATAGAACAATTCCTTAAAACTAATACAAACAGTTGCCTGAGAGAATTAATGGACAGAGGGTCTAGAAAGGGGCTTTATTTTGTGGGGCAGGGTTTTATCACTTAGTCAAAAAGAAAGACATTATCAAAAGACCCCCTCAAAGCTATATTAGTGCCATTCATATCAAAACGTTCCCGCTCTCAGTAGCTTTGAAATGTTGCTGAACAGAGGATGGAAGGAATCTTCACACTGGAGACTTGGCTTCAATGTTTGCTAGAAATACCAGCCAAATCTCCCTCAAATCAGTCTAATATATTAAATACGGAAAGGACACATTAGATAATGGAGCCCTACAAAGATGGAATGATGTTGCAGAGTAGCTTTGAAATGGTAGGGGAGGGAGTGGAGAAGGAATCATGATAGAGAGGATGTAGATTCAATGTTGAGAAAGGGGTCACCTTCGCTACAAGGTTACACAACTTGCCAAGAAATACCAGCCAAATCTCCCTCAATTCAACCATCTTAAGAAAAGGACACATTAGATAATGGAGTCTTAAAAAGATCGGATGGTCGTGCTTTTGGGGGAGGAATGTCTTATGTACTCACTTTTTACAAATCTGTCCAAAAAGAGTATCTGGGTGGATAACAGAGTTGTTTGAAGATGATGTTGACATATCGTGTAAGAACTTGAGTAGGGATCTTGTGAGGGGCCCAGCATCTGTGATGACAATGTCAATTGGAGGCTGAAATAATAAAGAAAGAGGTAGAACATCGTTAGAGATACAGAGGAATTAATTAGTGCAGTATTAACAACCTAAATAAAAAGTCTAAAGTCTGTCCCAAGCCCTGAGAGTCATTAGGCCGATGCTTATACCAGTTTCCTTCAAGTTGAGCGACTGAGAGTACAAGACTTCTCTCTGGATAGGACACCAGTCCCTTGCAGAATTGAAGTCCGTCCTTCAGCCCGGAGGCTCATCAGGCTGTTATTTATCTCAATTTCCTTAACATTAAGTAACTGGGGTTACAAATCTCCCCCTGGATATTCCCTCACAGGATTAAAGTATGTTCCAAGCCTGCCGGCAAATCAGGCCAGTACTTATCCCGGTTTCCTTGAGTTAAGCAAATAGGGGTACAAGACTTCCCCCTAGATAGGTCACCAGTCTATTGAAGTCTGTCTTAAGCTTGGAGGCTCATTAAGCTGGCGCTTATCCTGGTTTTTGTGGCGTTAAGCGACTGAGAGTACAAGACCTCCCCCAGGATAGAACGCCAGTCCATCACAGGGTTAAACACCCAGTTGTTACTGGTAACTCATTCTCAGCTGAATGTACTTGAGCAATGTGAAATGAAGTGTTTTGCTCAAGAACACAACACACCACCTAGGCCAGGAATTGAACCTACGATATTACAATCATAATGTCCAACACCTTAACCCCTAAAACATGTGCCTTCATTATTGACACTAAGTAGCTACCTAAATACCCTGGGTTGAGGTCCCTGAGGTGGAACAAAAACCCAGATACTTTCTCCAACAGCGAACTGGTGACTTCAGCATCAGACCCAGGTTTCATTACCCAACAGTTAGTGGTGGTGCTTGATAAAACACACCCAGTCCACTCTGTAAAGTGGTAGTGGTGGTGCCACAATGAAACATAGTGTAGTTGCTTCTTTTCTAACATTTACTGAGTTAGGTAACAGACACACAGACAAAGGCAACATCATCCATATTTAAAATAATTACATCATTATTTATATATATATATATATATATATATATATATATATATATATATATATATATATATATATATATCGTGAGAAATAACATCTATATACATGTATATATACATTGAGAAATAATAACAGCCATATATATATATATATATATATACACACACACATACACACATATAGACATTGAAGCCAAAAATCCGAAATAAAAAGATGGCGGCAACTAAAGAGAGAGAAATACTCGTGTGGAGACTAAATAGAACCTAAAAAAAAACAGAAAAAAGCAGTTTGCAGCTGTTTTTTGGGGGCTGGTGAAGATAAAAGTTTAAAAAACAAGAGACATCCATTCATATTAACTGCAGGAACTACTGATAAAACAAAGATTTAAAATAAATAATGCAGCAATTAGTTTAAGAAGGAAAAGTCAACCATTTAAAAAATCTTTTGGGGTATTTTTTTTAACAACTTTTAAATTTTATTATTTATTTCTTGATGTTAAAATCTTTGTCATATTGTTTGGACAATTTAGGAATTGATAGGGCTCTTTAGTGTTACCAAGCATGTGACACCAGCATTACACTTTACAGAGTGTACTGGGTGCAGTTTATTGTGACACCAGCATTATACTTTACAAACTGGACTAGGTGCATTGTATTGTTACACCAGCATTACGTTTTCATCATCATTTAATGTCCATTTTCCATGCTTACATGGATTAGATGGGTTGTTTCGTTATCAGTCAAGTCATGTCTGGAGACCACATCATGCTCATACAGATCTGTATTTTGGCTCAGTTTCTACACCTGTATGCTCTTGTGCATTTTATCATGGCACCAGCACTATGATTTTTCAGAGAACTGAGTGTATTTCATCATGGCTCCAGCACTACCACTTTACAGAGTGTACTGGGTGTATTTTATCATGACACCAGTACTATCACTTTACAGAGTGGACTGGGTGCAATCTATCAGCAAACAGGTTGAAAACTTTGCAACAGAAATTTTTTACACCAAGATGTAAAAGATAAATATAACATTTTTTTTCCTTTCTTTTTTAAAGAAATTTTGGTAATTTTAACTAAAAATTTTTATTTTCATGAATAAAACTGATTACAATTTCACTGAAAAGGAAGCAAAAATTAAAATGACAGCAAAATATAAAACAAGAAAAGCCTGACGATTTAATCAGATGCAGCATTAAATAAATTCTAAAATATAAAATATTTAAAACATGACAGGTTTTTGTTGAGATGGAATTCACAAATATTTTAAAGTTGGTAATATTGAAGGATCTAATATGTTATTGTCATTTCAAATATATCAGATTTATTATTATTAAGTAACACACTAAGGTCGGACAACATGATTAGTAACATAGTGTTATGGCCCTTTATAGTCTGACTTCAAATCCCGCTGAGGTTAGTTTTACATTTTCATCCTTACAGGTGGTCGATAAAATAAAGCACCAGTAACAAACTGGAGTTGATTTAATCAATTCTCCTTCCCTTCAAATTGCTGGCCATTAGCAGGATCAGTAAAACGTCAGACAACATGCTTTATGGCATAGAGTTACAACCCTTTATGATTTGATTTCAAATCCTGCCAAGGTTTATAGCTTTGATTTTCATTCTTATGGGGCCGATAAAATAAAACACCAGTAATATACTGGGGTTGATATAATCGACTTTCCTTTTCTCACAAATTGGTGGCCCTGTGCCTCAATTAAAGACCATTATTATTATTATTATTATTGCTGTTGTTGTGAAGACGGTGGATTGGCCGAGTCCTCAGAGCATCAGGCAAATAACTTGCAGTTTTCTTTTGGTTCTTTACCTTCAAATCTCACCAGTCAACTTTGTATTTTATCCTTCTGTGTGTCGTTAAAATAAAGTACCAGTAATACACTGGTGATAGATTTCATCTACTTTTTCCTCCTCCACCAAAATTGCTGGCCTTTTGCTTGAATTAGAAATACTTATAGTTATTGTTGTTCCATCTATGATGTGTGAACCTGTAAACAAAATCTGATGAAGAACTATAACTTTGTTTCACACTATTGATACTACAGGTGCCATCTATCTTTGGAAAATACAGGTGCTCCTATACACACATCTACACACACACACACAGAGACACATATGCATGCACACACACACACACATATATGCACACAGACAAAGGAAAAAGACCCCCTTGTTTCGAATGACCATGGTATTTGCACCTACAATGTTCCCCTTCGATACACAAGCCCAGGCAAATTTGTTTGTGGAAGACCTGCTGTCAACCATGCAAACCAGTCTCTCCTCCCCATGCCACCAAAGTTGTTCAAGAGTAAGACTAAGGCTGATACAGCTTGGCACCAGTGGCATCGCAACTTATGTCTACAGCTGAGTGAACTCAATGTAGAGTAAAGTGTCCTACTAAAGGGCATAACATTTTGCCCAGCTATGGAATCAAACTCACAACCTCACAATTCTGAATCTAACACATTGAGTTGTCAAGCTGTATCTGTCTTCGCCTTTCCCTTAGACAACATCATATATAGTGTGTCTGTATATATATAAAAATTTAGAAGGGACAAGGTGCTGTGTGGTTACAAAAAACGAGTGTTTAGAAATATAAGGAGAACACAAAGGACAGATACCCTCTTCAGTTGTCTGCTGTGGGTCTCAGACCTTTCAGTGCATCAATGACAATACGTCTATCCACAGTGTGTCAATAACTAGGAAGTTATTGGGGAAAGAAAAAACTATATATATATTTATATATATATATATATAGTGTAAGTATCATTTGCAATGACACTGTTGTCAAAATATATCAACCTTTACCATTTCTTTCATATATATAGTGTATATATGAGTTGCGAAGTCACTAGTGCCAAGCTGTATAAGTCTTAGTCTTACCCTTCAACTACATCATATACAGTGTGTATATATATATACATAGTGTATATACTTATATAAAGAGTATATATGAGTTTCAATGACATTTGTGGCAAACTGCATTGGTCTTTGCCTTTCGCTTGGACAACATCATATAAATAAAGTATATATGAATATATATCTATCTATCTATCTATATATATATTCTCTTTTTTTCTCTGTCTCCCTTTCTCTCTGTTTGTCTTTGTCCTTCTCCCTCTCTCAGTAAATATAACAGTTTTTGTATT
Organism: Eledone cirrhosa; assembly: GCA_964016885.1. Classification (NCBI taxonomy): domain Eukaryota; kingdom Metazoa; phylum Mollusca; class Cephalopoda; order Octopoda; family Eledonidae; genus Eledone; species Eledone cirrhosa. The sequence continues at coordinate 36,765,281 of OZ024759.1, read as the reverse complement.
ATTTGTTATAAAATATCTAACATGTCCTCCATGACGAAACTGCAACATACTAAAAGATTATATTGAAATTATTTAATAGTCTGCATTCACCCAAAAATGGATGAAAAAAGGTAGACAAGGTTATAAACCACAGAACTAACCAACTCTGTGTGTGTGTGTGTGTGGTTTCACCAACTCCTTCTCAATGGATTCAGATGGCTGTTAGAGGGATGACTGGCTGTGTGTGTGTGTGTGTGTGTGTGTGTGTGTGTGTGTGTGTGTGTGTGTGTGTGTGTGTGTGTGTGTGTGTGTGTGTGTGTGTGTGTGTGTGTGTGTGTGTGTGTGTGTGTTTTTCTACCAGAGACACACTAAGCTAATACTGAAAATACCGAAAGCAGAAAACGAAACAACAAAACATACATAAATATGAGTGAGTCTATGCTGCTGATGTTGCTGCTGGGATGCATGGATGACAACCACCTAAGCTGATCAGGCAAGAACGACAACCAAAGATTTTTAGAAAAAAACAAACACACACACACACAGACAAACTGTATATATATATGTATATATATGTATATATACATAAATATGCATATATATATGTATATATATATATATATATATATATATGTATATATACATAAATATGTATGTATATGTATATATACATAAATATGTATGTATATGTATATATATATACACATATATGTGTATATATATATATATATATATATACATAAATATGTATGTATATATATATATATATATATATATATATATATGTATATATATGTATGTATATATATATAAATGTATATATACAAAAATATGTATATTATATATATATATATATATATATATATATATATATATATATATATATATATATATATATATATAAATAAATATATATATATATATGTATGTATATATACAAAAATATATATATATATATTTTTTTAAAAAAACAAAAAACAAAAACAGACTTACCAGTTCAGAGCGGAATTCCTAGGGGGGAGAGGAGTTGAAGGAAGAATGAGTACCTAGTGCTCAAACGGAGAACAGAAAGTCAACACAAGGATCTACTCTGAGTTTGGGAAGGGGTTAAAAAAATGACAAATAAAGACAGGAAGGAGTGAAGGAAAGGATGGAGGAAGGGGAGGTGAAAGAAATTGTGAATAAATTAAGACTTAACGAGCCAATGATGTCGTTAGGATTATCAAGAACTTCAAAAGATAATACACCTAGTACACTCTGTAAAGTGGTAGTGCTGGTACCACAATAAAATGCCCTACAAGAGGATTCAGAGGTGTTTTAATGATAGAGGCTCCAGACCTATATTGCTTACAGCTCACACCTTCTCAGGTTTAGCTGGCCTTCAATAAGGTTTCCCTTGTGTTTTAATGGTAGAGTCCCCCACAAAGTCCTATCATGAAAAGCCATTTTTCTAGTTTATATGAATGGGAATAACTGAGAAGAAATATAACTGTTATCAGAAAAATTAATTTTTGAAATAAATGAAAACAGATTAACAACCACTTGGGCTTCATTATTAAAACACTTTAAAAACAACTAATAAAAACTTTGCAAATAAAATACAGTGGAACCCTGGTTCACAAACAACTTTTCTGAACTTAAAACATCTCAGTTGATGAACTGTGTCTCGAGTAACAAACACACAAGCCAGCAACAACAGTTGGCGACAAGCTGGAAGTATTGACGTGTAAGTGTTACTTGTTGTGTAGTTAGTTACTATGGTGATATATATCTGTTCTTCACACACAGTCCCTCTCTCCTTCTCACTGTATTTCTCTCTCAATATTTCATACGGGGGTGAAATAGTTTTGGTTTGTGAACTTTTGGGATGACAAACTTTCAGGAATGAATTAAGTTTGTGAACCAAGATTCCACTGTATAACAATGTTAACCTTGCAGAAATGGAAGTCAACCAGATTAAAGGGAAATATCTTTAGGTTCAACAAAAGAATGGGAAGAATAGAAAGACATAAAGAGAAATGTTAACCCTTTCATAACCATATTTCTAATGAAATACAATTTATTTCAATTAACATTATTAATTAATTAATTATGAATTTTTAGGGAATTACTGAAGTTATACATTATTTCATTAAAATAATAACTCTTATGTAAAATGGTTGAAAGATTTTAATTTACAGAGGGCACTGTATTTTAATTAATTAACAAAGAATTTTGAGGGATTTATTAAATTTGTTATTTCATTACTAAGATAGTAACTTCACGTATTGTTCTTATATAAAATTAGGTTGAAAGATTTTGATGGATTTACTAAAATTATAAATTATTTCATTACTAAGATAGATATAGATTGTATATAAAATTATGTCGAAAGATTTTATTTAAATAAGAACCCTTTAAAATGGATTGTTATGTTTCATAGAAGCAAAGATGGTTTTGGTTGAGTTGGTACCAAAAAGGTTAATAATGTGAGCTAGAAACCAGAGGAGAGACTTTAGCAAACCAAAGGAAAAGAACGAAATTAATAAGAATGGTTACCACTCCCTGTCACACCGAGACAGCTACAAGGGCACCGGAAATCCAAGGGGTTCTAAGTACCTTAATCAGGTGAAGACAATGGCATGTGATCACTTCAAACAGGGAAGCAAACAGTGACATTTTTTTTATGTTCTGCATCCCACAACTTAGCAGTTCAAGGAAAAAACAAAACAAAAACAAAAAAAAGGTTAACGGGTCAACAGTTAAAGTGTGTCCCAAGCCCAGAGGTTTATCAGGTCAGGGCTCATTCCGGTTTTATTAGCGCTAAGTGAGAGTACAAGACACCACAGACCTCTGACTGGACATCAGTTGATCGCAGGGTTAAGGTTTTAACCCAAACCCTGAGGAGGCCCAATAGGCTGGAGCTTATCCCAGTTTCGTTAGTGTTAAGTAACTGAGAGTACATGATGCCACCACCACCCCTCTCTCAAACAGGGCCCTAGTCTATTGCAGGGTTAACTCCCAGCTGCTGCTCCTGGTGAGACACTCATTTTTAGCTGACTGTACTGGAACAATGTGAAATGAAGGAATAGAATCCATGGAATTATGATTGTTAGCCCAACACCCTAACCACAAGGCCACATCCTTCACATAAGGTATTGGTCAGCATCAGGAAAGCCACCCGGCCATAGAAAGGGTCCCTCCAAAAGCCTTGACCAACTCATACCAGTGTTGGACCTTCATTGGTTCCGATTGATTCAATTAACAAAACTTCTAGCTCACTAAATTAACATGCAAGTGGCTGAGCATTCCACAGACACATATACCCTTAGGTTCTCAGGGAGATTTAGTATGACACAGTGTGTGACAAGGCCGGCTTTTGGAATTACAGGTGCAACTCATTTTTCCGCAGCTGAGTGCACTGTGGCAACGTGAAATAAAGTGTCTTGCTCAAGGACACACCGTGCCACCAGGAATCAAATTCACGAGCTTACGATCATAAACCAAACACCCTAACCACTAAGCCATGTGCTTTTTTGCAGCTAGTTTGGAAAAGTGGATATGATGATGATGATGATGATGATGATGATGATGAATTAAGAAGAGGGGGAAGAGGAAAGGAAAAGGGAAGTAGAGGGACTGTTACAGTAACAACAACAACAACAAAGGAGAAAAACGAAATAAAGGACGAAATATTGTAGAAGCTAAGTTTAGTAGAGAGAGAGATAGATAGAAGGGGCAATGAAGAGCTGACCCCACCTGACCTGGTTTTTGGGGTTGTTTGCAGGGGTCCCTGATGTAATTTCTGCTCTGAAACTCCGTCGGTCTTTTGTAAAAATTCGCCAAACAAGGGAGCCGATTCTAGCCTGTATGTAATTTAAAACTTCACGGTCAGTGACGACAACAACAACAACAACAGCAACAACAACAAATAACAACAACAACGCCCTTTAAAAGAAAAAGACAGGAGGGAGTAGCAGTAGCAGTAGTAGTAGTTTATAAATTGATCGACAACATCGCAGACCTCATTCACTTACCGAGTGGGAGAACTTGTCAAATTGGACCAAGGAAACAATGTTTCCATTGGTCTTTCCATTTCTGACACTATCTACTGGTCGCAACTCCTGAGAGAACAACATGAAACCGAGTATCTGCTGTATTCAGACCTGGAGAGGAGATGCACTCTGCCAGTTGTAAAAATACTCTAGAAACGCCATATGGCATCCGGTGTCCCTGCGACTCCCCTAAGTGTTACGGGACCAAGCAAGAGTGTTAGAGAAGGATTTGGCTGCTATTACATAGGTTATGTAACAAACCTATGTTTACATCACATTTCAGTTTCCTCCCAACATCAACACCACAACCACCAGACCAATTCTTAATTAGATCGGGGAGAGTGGGGAGTGACCAGGAATAATTGACAGGGGGAGATAATCCAATAAAGAGATATTACAGGTGAGAGCTGCTTTGATCTCTGTAATCCATCAGCTTTAGTTGGTAGTAATTAGGACAGGTGGTGGCATCCACAGGTAAACTTAACTGCTTCTTCCTCTCTTAGCCCGAAGCATTACATCACCAAAGTTAACAACACGGAGGCCTCGACATGGTCACTCCACCTGCTAGAAATAGCAGCTGAAATCACTTTCAAATAAATGCACAAAAACCATAAGGAAGGTCACAATGGATAATAATGCATTCCTTCACACAATACACCAGAACAGAGTAGGATAGTCACGGTTGGAGCAGCTTTAGACCTTTCATTACCATAAACTTCCATGCTTCTTGAAATTTGCCAACACTACACCTGATATTCCCCCTCCAAAAACACGCACGCATGTGTGTGTGTCTGTGTGTATATCATAACTCGTACACTGTTCACTTTCCTGACATTTGTACATTATTCTATGTACTATTCATGCACCTTTGATGAGTTGTAGTGCACCTGAGCACTGTACACAATAATTTTCATTATCATTATTATACTAGCAGATTTACCCGGCGTTGCCCGGGGTTTGAAATTATGCTAAGAATATACAGCTAGGAAGTAAATTGAATGGAAAATCCCATAACGATTTAGTTTTTATGGGTTTGCTGACACAGGCATGTGATTAGAAGAAAATCGATGCTCACTTAAGAGCCTTGTAGTGCAGAGAATAAACACCTACAATTTTGTTGCGATTGACAAAAGAATGTGCAAGCTACAGCTGAAAAGTTGTAGGTCCCAACAGTTTGAATGGAAAGTCCCATAAGGATTTTGTTTTGATTGATTTGTACCTTAAATCATGCACTTTAGAAAAAATAATTTTGCTATCGATTTTTTATTGCTCAACGTGGGTCGATTTGGAAAATTTTTGTGATGTGACCATCTTAGCGACAGGTGCAACGTGCACAGAAAATTTCAGTTGGGAATTGTAAAAGCCTTAGCTGTCCAAAGTTGTCCACAGACACACACACATCCTCGCTTTTATATATATACTAGATGTTACCAGGGAAAATGGACATTAAATGATGATTTCTAATGAAAGACACCACCTATGACTTTAAAATAATTTTGGAAATATTCAAGTATCTGAAAGAAAATAGTTATATAACTAACTTTTTCATTATTCATCTCGTGCTTGGAACATAACATAACAAAGGTTCTTACATAGAATATGTTGAGAGGTTTATTAAAGTTTACTCTCTCTCTTTCCAACACCACCCTATGACTTGACACTACCACTTCCCCTCCACTTCTTTGGCCACCCATGCCAACATAGAATGCCAGGCACACCTAACAATAGCATCATATTGCCCTGAGGTTAAGTCACTCCTCTTTTTATTGGCTAGTAACAGGGCCTAAACCCCTCTCTCATCCCTGTTCACAGTCCTTATCACTGTCATTCCAGTCTTGCTAAGGACCAAGGATACAAGTGCACTAGTGTTGAATTATGGTAGAACTCATTCCACAAAAAAATGCACTCAGCACCCAACCCACACTGTAAAGTGGTAGTGCTGGTGCTACGATACAAAGATCCAGCCCACACTGTAAAGTTGCTGCACTGGTGCTACAATAAAAAAGGACCCAGTCCACACTGTCACATGTTAGTACTGGCGCTGGTGCCACAACAAAATGCACCTGGTAGTTGCTGGGAAATGGTTGATGTTAGGAAAGGCATCCAGCTGTTGACACCAAGCCCTAACAGAACATGTGAGCAATACACAGTCGTCTGATCTGCCTGTCTAGTCACAGACTATGACAACCTGACCAACCCATGCCAGCTTGGAAAACAGACGTGGCATGGTGATGATAACATGTGGTCCTCTAACTATGTCAACTCTCAGACTGTGACAACCTGTCCAACCCATGCCAGCGTGGAAAGTGGACACAACATGATGATGGTGATTATTAAATGAACAAGGACTCTTGAAATTTGTTCAGTGAAGTGGAACGAAAATACATGGTATTCATTCATTAATTCATGCCTTATTCAACAACACTAACTATATGAATGAAGTGAAGTGAAATCGCCCAAACCAGGAGCTGATACTGGGCTGCAAATGCAGCTCGCCAGCACTTTATATTTACTCGCTGATGCTTGCCTGTTTTAAAGAAAAACAAAAATATCAATACAATAATTAAGTTATATTTCAGAGTTGTACTTGTCCAGCTTTGGACTTGTTCTGAGACCATGTGTTGAAACTAAAACATCGCATGGAAGAGTCATTTTAACCATTTAAAAACACACAAAAACTATTAAACTCACTTCACATTTATCATTTATTTCTTGGTGACAAAATTTCCATTGTTATGGTTGCAGTGGAACTGTGTTGTAGTGACAAGGTCACAAGCAGTGTGATGAAAGATTTCCACAACTATATTTGCAGTGGAACTGTGTTGCAGTGACCAGGTCGCAAGCAGTGTAATGAAAAGTTTCTGCTGCTAAACTTGCAGTGGAATTGTGTTGCAGTAACCAAAAATGTTGAGACCAAGAAATAAACGATCAAGTGAGATGTTTACTTGAGACAGGACCCACTGGAAGGTCTACTTGAGGACTCTACCCTTCGCCACCCTACCAGGAATGAGTGGGAGAAGAAGGAGGAGGGGGAAATGGTAGACATACAGTAAAGTTAAGAGGTTTTCGAATGACTAAAGAGACTCTTCCGTGTCAGTAATTATTAATCAAGTTATTTAATCAAGACACATGGTATTATCTTGACTTTTGTTGATAAGATTTCTTCAGTTTCTGGAGAGAGAACAGGTTTTGGAGGGGGGGGAGGTGACATAAAATACCCCCAAAATGCTGAAATATTAAGAATATGAATATTGAATAATAATAATAATAATAACAACAATCATTTTAAGTCTAAGGGTCAGTGTTGCAGGCCCCCATGGCATGCTTTTCCATCAAACCTTATTATTTCTATCTATATAAACCCCACCCCACTCCAACCACTGGCTTTCATTTCTTTCTCCTCCTGCTAAAACGAAACACTGACACCAAGGAACTATTTCACTGCCAAACACAATACACAGACCGAGATGGAAAGATTTTCTGTAAGGAAACATTTTTAAAGACATTTTTAAATAATTGTGTTTAAAGTAAACACTGTAAATATTGGAATTGAAAAAAAAAACAAAAAAAAAATTAATTTACATCTGTGCAGGTTTAAGCTAGTCTCATTCAAGGCTGTATCTCAGGTTTCGTGAGTATTTTAAAGATAGAGGCTCTCATTCTATCATGGTGTTGTTACAGCTCCCACCTATGTAGGTTTAGCTGGCCTCCGACAAGGTTGTACATCATATGAGGTTTTTTTTAGGTGTTTTAATGATAGGGACCCCAGTCTTATCATGTTGTAACAGCTCACACCTATGTAGGCTTAGCTGGCCTCCTAGGAAGTTGTATCTCATAGAGGTTTCATGGGTGTTTTAATGATCGGGGCCCCAGTCCTACCACATTGTTGAGAGCTCACATATATGTAGGTTTATGTTGTCTCCCACGAGGTTGCATATCCCATAGGATAGGGGACGCAGACCCTATCAAGAAAAGCAATGTAAAATAAAACACCTTGCACATTCTCGGAGCTACAACTTTATGATCACCCTAACCACTAGGCCAAGCACCTCCACTGTAAATGTTAGATGATAATAATAGGAAGAGGCTATGTAGCCGGTAAGAGTGTCAGACACCATGAGTTGCGACCTACCATCAATTGTTAAAAAACAAGTTAAAATCATTTAGTTGTCCATTCGTAATGTACGTTATGCTTTAGTTAAATACACACACATCTACTGAGTTAAATACACACACACACATCTACTGAGTTACATACACACACACACATCTACTGAGTTAAATACACACACACACATCTACTGAGTTACATACACACACACACATCTACTGAGTTAAATACACACACACACACATCTACTGAGTTAAATACACACACACACATCTACTGAGTTACATACACACACACACATCTACTGAGTTACATACACACACACACATCTACTGAGTTAAATACACACACACACATCTACTGAGTTAAATACACACACACACATCTACTGAGTTACATACACACACACACATCTACTGAGTTACATACACACACACACATCTACTGAGTTAAATACACACACACACATCTACTGAGTTAAATACACACACACACATCTACTGAGTTACATACACACACACACATCTACTGAGTTAAATACACACACACACATCTACTGAGTTACATACACACACACACATGTACTGAGTTAAATACACACACACATCTACTGAGTTAAATACACACACACACATCTACTGAGTTACATACACACACACACATCTACTGAGTTAAATACACACACACACATCTACTGAGTTAAATACACACACACACATCTACTGAGTTACATACACACACACACATCTACTGAGTTACATACACACACACACATCTACTGAGTTAAATACACACACACACATCTACTGAGTTACATACACACACACACATCTACTGAGTTAAATACACACACACACATCTACTGAGTTACATACACACACACACATCTACTGAGTTACATACACACACACACATCTACTGAGTTAAATACACACACACACATCTACTGAGTTACATACACACACACACATCTACTGAGTTACATACACACACACACATCTACTGAGTTAAATACACACACACACATCTACTGAGTTACATACACACACACATCTACTGAGTTAAATACACACACATCTACTGAGTTAAATACACACACACACATCTACTGAGTTAAATACACACACACACATCTACTGAGTTACATACACACACACACATCTACTGAGTTACATACACACACACACATCTACTGAGTTACATACACACACACACATCTACTGAGTTAAATACACACACATCTACTGAGTTAAATACACACACACACATCTACTGAGTTAAATACACACACATCTACACGTAAATACATAAAAAGATACAGACAACAGAAGGAAGGGGCTGGTGAAACACTATAGCGATGTGTGTTGCGTCCCTTTAGGGTTTACCAGCTACATAGCCTATTCGATAATAATAAAGATAAAGGTCACGTACTATACGCTGTGTATTGTCTTTGAAGTTTTCGTCATCAGAATTGTCGTCAGAAATATCCGAGCAACTGTCCGTCTCCACCGGTTGCCAACCAGGGAGTCGCAGAGCGTTCTTCTTATTCACATCTTTTAATATAGTTTCAAGGCCGTGAGTTTGACTCAAGTTCTGAAAGTCAGCAGAGAAATAAGGAGTTAAAATAAGGTCATGACAAGCCAGGGACATTTTTTGAAAGGGTCACACACACATTCACATCATTCCTTCTCTCACACACAGTCCATATCTCTCTCACACAGTCCCTATCTCCCTCACACACAGTCTCTCTCTATCTCACACAGTCACTATCTCTCTCTCTCTCTCTCTCACACGCACACACTATCATTCTTTCACACTAACCTCTCTCAGTCACACACTAGCATTTTCTCTCTCACACGCACATTCTCACATGCCCACGTATATCCACATACACATACACTCACACTTTCTCCTTCATTAATCACTACTGACCTGTAGCACAGCATTCAAAAAACATGTGTTGCCAAGGTTACTAATACCCTACAATAAACAAAACACAGGAGAGTGAAACAGTTAATATATGGAAGACTTTAACATATGGAAGAGATTAACATATGGAAGACTTTAACATATGGAAGACTTTAAAATATTAGGTGGACCCTTCTGTTTGTGTCAAAAGAAACAACTTTTCCTCTGCATTTGATACGACCATACATAAGCAGGATACATACCCTGCAGCCTGTCTGGGAGGTCAGTATCCCCCACTCCAGTACTAACTTGGTCTATGTAGACCTGTCCAACCCTTGTTAGCTGTAGCCTCCACTCCAGTACTGACTTGGTGTATATAGATCTGTCCAACCCTAGCTATCAGGGAATACAGAAGTTTAATGATGGTGATGAGAGCAGGTAAAGAATCTTAACGTTTCGGATGCTAGTCCTTCATCCAAAAGATAGAATGAGATATAAAAGAAATAGATAGATAAGAGGAGAGCGAGAAGAGGAAAAAGCAGTAAAAAAAGCAATATTTTTTAAGAAAAATCATGTTCAGTGAGGCGTTACCTTGATTCGTACATTCAATGCACTATTTGTTAACTTGGAAGCTGGTTTAGTCTTGTTCCTCTTGCTGTCATTGATGGAGTGGGAGGAGGAGTCTTTCTGAACTGTGGAGGCGGAAGAGAGAAGATACGTGTGAAAAAAAAAACAGAGAAAAAACAAAACAAACAGATTGTCAGATCGGACCCAGGAGGCAATGTTTCCACTGGTCTGTCCATTGCTGATACTGTCTCCGGTTGCACCCCCTGGCAGAAGAAAGGAGCCAGTCCTCAGATCGGACCTAGGAAACAATGTTTCCATTGCTATACTAACCAAGCAAGCATGCAAAAGCAGGCATAAAAACAATGATGATGGCGGTGGTGATGATAGTGACGATGATGGTGGTGGAGGTGGTGGTGGTGAAAGTGATGTTGATGATGATGATGATGAAGGTGATGATGATGATGATGACAGTGATATTGATGGTGGTGATGATAGTGATGACAGTGATATTGATGGTGGTGCTGAAGAAAAAAAACAAATCAAATGAGATGACAAACAGAAGTGAAGTCCCACCAGAATCCAAATTAGAAATCCCAGCTTCTTTCTTCAGAAAATCCAGACACTCCATGATTTTCTTGTTTTTCTCTACAGGTACCTCATCATCACATTCGTAACACCTGTAAAATAGCAACAGTTTAAAAAATTAAAGTGAAACAAGATAAATATTTTTGAAAAAACAGAAGAAAATTATGAATTGATGGTTTTCTTTTAACACAGCATTGATAAAATACACCCAATACACTCTGTAAAGTGGTAGTAATGATGCTTTGATAAAATGCACCCAGTACACTCAAAAAGTGGTAGTGTTGATGCTTTGATAAAATGCACCCACTACACTCTGTAATATGTTAGTGTTGGAACCATGATAAAATGCACCCAGTACACTTTTTACAGTGATAGTTCTGGTCCCAGGAAAAAAATTGCTGGAGTCACTCCAGGTAGAGCTTCAAGTTCTCCAAATTGAGAGATCACAGCTCCGATATCATGAACATGTGGTCAGAATGTCTCAAGAAAGAATTGCTGTACAGCTTTTACAAACAAAACCAACCGGCAAGAGACCCAGAGCAAGATTATTGGATAACATCCATCAGCTCAGATGGTCTTGGGGATCCAGTCGAAAAAGTTGGAGACTTGCTGCTTCTAACAGGACCCACTGGAAGAAGTGTTTGATGATTCTGCCTCTACGACCCTCCCTGTAATAAGTAGGCAAAGAAGAAGACTAAGATAGTAACTTAACATATGGTTCTTGTTTAGGAACTCTTTAAAATAGGTGGTTTTATATCATAGAGCCAGTGTCACACAAATGTATATATAACTTGCAACTCATCCACAACTTTGCCGAGCCCCCAAACATGTATATATAACTCCCTTCTCATCCATAACCTTACCTAACCCCAAACATGTATATATAACTCCCAACACATCCACAATCTTACCTAGCTCCCGAACATGTATATACAACCAGTGAAACTTACCATGTGGCCCAGGATGTTGTGTTAATGACAATAAAGTGACAGGAGTGAGAACTTTCATAATGTTTCAACGCATGTTTACTGGTGGAATTTCGATCACAGCCCTGGGGGGTGGGACAGGAGGAGAAAAATGGAGACATGGGTTAAAAGTCAGGAATGGACGACTGTTTCTGTGTAGGGCTGTATAATAGACACACTCAGAGGCAGAATATACACACAGATATGGACATACACACACACCTACAGAGACAGATAGAATGTTCAGACACATAGAGAAAGAGACAGACACACACACATACAGAGACATACAGATACACACAGATACCTGCATACACACACACACACACTCCTACAGAGACATACAGATACACAGATACCTACATACACACACACACTCCTACAGAGACATACAGATACACATAGATATCTACATACACACACACACTCCTACAGAGACATACAGATACACAGATACCTACATACACACACACACTCCTACAGAGACATACAGATACACAGATATCTACATACACACACACACACTCCTACAGAGACATACAGATACACATAGATATCTACATACACACACACACTCCTACAGAGACATACAGATACACACAGATATCTACATACACACACACACACCCCTACAGAGACATACAGATACACAGATACCTACATACACACACACACTCCTACAGAGACATACAGATACACAGATATCTACATACACACACACACACTCCTACAGAGACATACAGATACACATAGATATCTACACACACACACACACTCCTACAGAGACATACAGATACACACATATCTACATACACACACACACACACACTCCTACAGAGACATACAGATACACAGATATCTACATACACACACACACACTCCTACAGAGACATACAGATACACACATATCTACATACACACACACACACACTCCTACAGAGACATACAGATACACAGATATCTACATACACACACACACACTCCTACAGAGACATACAGATACACACATATCTACATACACACACACACACACACTCCTACAGAGACATACAGATACACACAGATACCTACAAAGACACACACACACACTCCTACAGAGACATACAGATACACACAGATACCTACAAAGACACACACATACACACATATACATATCAGACCATAGTGCTTGTGTGACAGACTGTACATCATCATCGTTTAATGTCTATCTTCCACGCTAGCATGGTTAGATGCTTTTGTTCCATTTGATGCGGGAATGTCTCGCTTCATGATGTATGTGATGTCCGAATGAGTACACTTCCCCTCCACCTCTGGGTCCCGGCCCACAGGATGGAGAATACTTTGCCCTGGAGGACAGCGAGGAAGACACACTGGAACAGCCACTCCAGTAGTAGTAAGGATGTGATCCGGAGACCAAGAACGCTGAGTCTCCATGGCTACAGGCTCTACCACAAACCTATCAAGAGCAGCTGATATGTGGACAATGATTTCTAGTATAGGCACAAGGCCAGTAATTTGGCGGGAAGGGAAAGTCGATTAAATCTACCCCAGTGCATTACTGGTACTTTATTTTATCGACCCCCGTAAGGATGAAAGACAAAGTTAACCTCGGCGAGATTTGAACTCAGAATGTAAAGGGACGTAACTCTGTGCTGTGAAGCACGTTGTCTGACACTCTACCAATTACTGCCAATCCACCGCCTTACAACAACAACAATAACAAGTGACTATAGCAGTATATACTTGGTTTTGATATCTAAAGATCTCAATGAAAAGAAAGCCAAGAATAATCAATCAATAGTTAATCAATAAATAATTGATCAATGAAGTTACCTGATTTCCACATAGCAGACAAACCCACAATGTCCACTCATAGTCATCGCCTCCATTTACTGCCAACGTTGTGTCAGAGTTTCTCTTATTCTCAGATTTCTTAGGACAGTCCTGTTGGTGGTGCACAGAAACAATAGCCAGGTTAGGGCTTCTTCATTGAAGTTTTTCATGGAGTAAATAACACACACACACACACAAACACACAAACATGCAGAGATAAGCTTCCTGGTGCAGACGCTATCATAAAATGCACCAGCTACACTCTGAAGAGTGCAGGAATGTATATAATTGAGAAATGTTCCTCCCGTCTGCCTGAAAAGTCAGTACCTCTGCCTCAATACTAACACAGTCCGTGTTGATCAATCTAACCCTTACTAGTAGGGAAAGCAGACGTTAAAAGATTGAATTAGAATAACCTTGGTCCTCATTTTGTATATAAATATATATATAAAAAACAAAATTTGCTTTCGTTCTTAACATTGTGGATATATAAATGTATTTGTGAGTGAATAATAATTGTTTCTACTTTTGGCACAAGGCCAGCAATTACCCAGTTCATTACTGGTACTTTATTTTATCGACCACGTAAGGATGAAAGGCAAAGTTAACCTCGGCGAGATTTGAACACAGAATGGCAAGGGCCGTAACTCTGTGCATCAAAGCATGGTGTCCGACCCTCTACCGATACTGCCAAATAATAATATTATAATATCCTAATATTATTACTATTCAATTTGTTTACAAGTAAACAGCCTCATAAAAACACCACGTGGTAGATGAACAACTTCATCCTTTTGTTCCATCGGTAGCTGAGAGAAAACAATCAACAATTGTTTCGGAGTGTCTTGCTCCTTGTCAACATTGAGTATTCTGCTCGTTAGCTACTGTCTGGAACTGCTGAGAATATATATATATACTCACACATGACCATACACCCCCCATAAAGAATAAACAATAACTACGACATTCCCCCGAGAAACCAACATAAAGGAAGAGTTGTTACATACTTTGCAAGTTCCAAATTTTTCCTTCGTCAAAGATTTCTTCATAGCTGCAACATTGACAGCTTTGTTTACGTGAGGGCAGCCCTGCCCTGGAAAAGAAAAATGGTCAAATAATTATGAAAAGAGTTTTATATCCTTGAATAGAAGCTCACCCCTCTATTTTATGTCTGAGAAATGGGAAAAAATCCAAACCCTATTTATATGAAAAGGCAGGTAATCAACACACTGTTTAGATCACCAGTCCCCAACTAGTGATCCACAGAAACTGATGATCTGCAGAAAAATTTGGACATTATTTGCAATTTTTATTTTATTACTAATAAAACAAAAATATTTGGTTAAAATATATTCTATAACAGCCCTAAAAAATGTTTCTCCTCAGTAAAGAACTAATATCCATGAAAGAATCTTAACATATGTATCATCTATCGACAATATGACATACGTACACTTCAGTATTGTTTAATAAAATGGAAGTTCTCTGATCATTAATTTACAAATGTATTTATCTTTTTAAAAAAATTCAGATTAGTGGTCTGTGGGATTTAAAATTATGAATTTAATGGTCTGTGAGGTCCAAAAGGTTGGCGACCGCTGGTTTAGATGGTGTATATGAGCCAATGCCCACCCCATTTTACCATCAATGTTTTGGTCACATATTCTTCAACTTAGTTTGAGTATATTCGGTAGTTTTATAGTTTTACAAAGACTTTACTAACAAACACAGAAAGTTGTGAAATGTTAGGAGATATATACTTAGAGTAAAAAAAAAGGTTTGAGAGGAATCTACAGTTGTGTCACATGACAGCATCTCTCATGTTGGTGCCATGATAAAATACACCCAGGACACACTGTAAAGTGGATGGCATTAGGAAGGGCATCCAGCTGTAGAAACAATGCCGAAATGGAATGTATCAAAGCAAGGACAGTTTCACAGTCCGCCAAGGAGTACAGTAGCTACAATTAAGTACTGACTTGATCTGTAACAACTGGTCCAATTCATACCAGCATGGAAAACAGACCAAAACAATGACGATGATGTGTTAGTACATTATTATTGAAATAAACTTACCTACGAAACTCTCTTCCGAAGATTCAGAGGCAACAACTGGGTCCCTGGAAGGTTTCAGTCGATTCTTCTTTCCCATGTTGTGGTAGCGAGAGGATTTGACAGTGTGGGTTAACAATACCATTGATATATATTCAACAATCCTGAAGTGGAAAAACAGACAAAACAAATAATAATAATGGTGTCTGATTTGAGCACAAGGCCAGCAATTTGAGGGAGGGGAAAGTTGATTAAATCGACTCCACTGCATGACTGGTACTTTATTTTTAGAGGAATACAACTTGGGCTGTGCAATTCTGCCATTGTATTTCTTACATGCTTATACAATAGAGTGTATATGCTTGTCCCTAATCTCCCTTCTTCGTTAAACGTCAGAGCTATTTCATCACTTTGCAAATGGCACACTTATGGACTCAGGCGTGCTGAGAGCTTCTTGTCATTGCTTCAGTCATATAGTCCTGAGAAAAGAAAAGAGTGTTCAAGACTTATTGGCTCCGTTAGGATGAGAGGCTAAGTTAACCTTGATGTGATTTGAACTCAGAATGTAAAGGGACATAACTATATGCCACAAAGCATGTTTGATTTAGGCAGAAACAATTGTAGAGAATTATGTAAAAACATATTTCTATCATCTTCATTTGTCTTGTTTTTTTTTTACATTTATGCATATATATGTATACATACATACAGAAATGTATGTATATATATATATATATATATATATATATATATAGAGAGAGAGAGAGAGAGAGAGAGATATGTGAGTC
>OZ024759.1:36703459-36740959 GCA_964016885.1 Eledone cirrhosa | reverse complement strand
ATATATCTATCTACCAACCCATCTATATATCTATCTACCCACCAACCCATCTATATATCTATCTACCCACCAACCCATCTATATATATATCTACCCACCAACCCATCTATATATATATCTACCCACCAACCCATCTATATATATATCTATCTACCAACCCATCTATATATCTACCCACCAACCCATCTATATATCTATCTACCCACCAACCCATCTATATATATACCCACCAACCCATCTATATATATATCTACCCACCAACCCATCTATATATATATCTACCCACCAACCCATCTATATATATATCTACCCACCAACCCATCTATATATATATCTACCCACCAACCCATCTATATATCTATCTATCTACCAACCCATCTATATATCTACCCACCAAACCATCTATATATCTATCTACCCACCAACCCATCTATATATATACCCACCAACCCATCTATATATATATCTACCCACCAACCCATCTATATATATATCTACCCACCAACCCATCTATATATATATCTACCCACCAACCCATCTATATATCTATCTACCCACCAACCCATCTATATATCTATCTACCCACCAACCCATCTATATATCTATCTACCCACCAACCCATCTATATATATACCCACCAACCCATCTATATATCTACCCACCAACCCATCTATATATATATCTACCCACCAACCCATCTATATATATATCTACCCACCAACCCATCTATATATATATCTACCCACCAACCCATCTATATATATATCTACCCACCAACCCATCTATTTGTCCATCTGTCTATCCATCCATCAATTCATTTATCTATCCCTAAAGGGGTTGGCAACATGAGGAGCATTCAGGCGGTAAGACATAATGAGTATGAACACCCACAAAGCTAACCCCTTTAAAACGCATGGAGTGTGTGTATATACTACCAGGGAAAGTGAACTTTAAACGATTATACACACACACACATATATCTATATATATACTGTTAATTAAGTATTATGTATTGGAACATGTGTAAAGTATTTAAATGATTTAGAGATTGTGTGTGTTGTGTGAAGAGCAAACGTATTACTTTCGTTTTCAGTCTCAATAAAACAACAACAACAACTAAACGTTGTGTTATATAATACACTGAGATCTAATCCAACCTCACACAGGTGCGTGTTTAATTTTAGATGTAATGAATAGACACGCAAGCGTAATCTCCAAATATATATATATGTATATACACGTGCATATACACACTTGCACATAGGTGTGTATAATAAGTACACACACACACGTGTAAGCATAATCCCAATCGTCCATTTATATATGCATATGTGTGTGTGTGTGTGTATGTGTGTGTGTATGTGTGTGTGTGTGTGTGCGCGCACTGATGTTTAGAGGTGTGTGTATAATTTTAGATGCGTGTAATGAATACACACACACACGTGTAAGCACAGCCCCTAAATACCATATATAAACATTGGAGTTACTGCAGTCATCCCCCGCCCCTGGTGAGTGTGAGGGAGAGAGACAGAGACATACAGACATATATATATATAGAGAGAGATGGAGTTATATATAGAGAGAGAGACAGAGACATATATATATAGAGAGAGATGGAGTTAAATATATATATATGTAAGTGTGTCATGCATATTTATATAAATTTGTTTACAAAGAATATAGGCTACACACACACATATATAGAGGGGGGGGTGAGATGTTACTAGTTAAGACCATTATTCAATTTAGTACTCAATATTTAAGAAACGTAGTGTAGATATTATCATAAGGATTCTCTGCCCCACGGCTAAGCTTGTGCCGTTTCGACAGAGAGCAACAACTCCTTATAATAACAATAATTGTTTCTACTTTAGGCACAAGGCCTGCAATTATCCAGTGCATTACTGGTACTTTATTTTATCGACCCCGTAAGGATGAAAGGCAAAGTCAACCTCGGCGGGATTTGAAAAATCAATATCTAATAGAATCAACCATCTGAATGTGTGTGTGTGTGTGTATATATATATATATATATATATATATCGTTTACTGATGTATGTATAATATTATATATTTATATAGAAAATGTATAAATCTATATCATATACATATATATGTATAATATAATATATATTTATCTACATATATTTATATGTGAATAACGTTATATATATATATATATATATATATATATATATATATATATATATAGTGTTATAGGTTATGTGGTTAGTGTATTTTTCAGGGAGATTCATCATGACAAGGCTGGCTTCTTGAATAACGGCTACAGTCTATCAATTTTATTGGTAATCTATCTACTCATAAGTGTGTAGTATCTGAAACAGGGTGATCACAGACAGTTACAGAAGGGTCACAGCCTGGTTTTTCCCTGCCCTCACTCAAGTGGTATGAACGAGATCTTCATGAGACCAAAGCAAGTACCTGAAACGCAAGTTGTTGGTCATCGGATCTAAGTATTTGATACAGTGATCGGGGTAGATGAACCCAATACTGTAACCAACAAGAAACATTTGGTTGCATTTTATCCCCCTAAACAGGTCCTTAAATCTTTTTTGCTCCACGTTCAAGTACGGCACTTTATGTACTCTGCTCCTCAATGATTTCGGAGGCCACATTCGTTCAACATCCTTAGGAAGAACATATTTTTAACCCCTAAGGCCGTTAAATAAATAATAAATAATTCAGACTGTTTTGAAGCCAGATTTTAAAAAATCTTAGGAAAAACATGGATTATGTTTCCTCCAAGCGAGACAGGTGGAATATTCAAGTCCAACGTGGAGAACTCCGATGATCTTCCCTCCCGACACACCCCGGTAACTATATATATATGTGAGTCCCTGGTTCAGTCGGGAGTAACCACAATAAATAAGGTACTCAATACATTAGTAGAGTGTATACAACAAATTTAATATAGAAATGTCTTCTACAGGAAGGAAATCATCGGGCTTTCCTGATGATTTTCTTCGAATGAAACAATTCTAGTCCTGTAGAAGACATTTTTGAAAATGAAACCTAAACAAATGTCTATCAAATTACTTCCTGAATATAAAAGGAAAAAAATTATCTATAAATATATTTATTTATTATCGTTATTGTTATAAAAGTAAACATTTTATATAATAAATGTTGTTTTTTTTCTTTCTTTAATTAACACCATCTGCAGTATCGGGACTGACCTGTGTGTGTGTATATATATATATATATATATATAGCCAGGATATTGAGGGAATACAGATCTAGGGTCGATATTAGAGTTTGATCTTAATATATTCTAACGATGTTTGGCATTGGAGATGGTTATGAATTATAAGAACCCTCTTTTGTAGGGTTTAACAAGTGTAAAATAAGAAATTTCTTTAAAAATAGGTAGAGGAGTATTTCAGAGTTGATAAAGGGAAAGTAAAGATAAATAAACAGGACGTCCTATAATATATAAACTTCTATATAGAGAGATGTTTAAACATTATATATTGAATCTGACTGTCTTATATATCAAATGATCCCTCAATAAGCTCGAAATATGAAACAAACGAAGAGAGAAGAAAAAATAATTGAAAATAAAATGAGGTTTGAAGAGATGAGAGAGAGAGGTGGGTCACACACTCTCACTAATTGGACTAGAAACTGACATAAATAGAAATGAAAAGGTATTTGAAATTAATGTGGTTAGAAAGATGAAAGTTTAAAGTATTTCCCTACCTATTTCATTTGCTGACATCTGCTCTAGATATGTTAAAGAGCTGACAAACAATGACAGCTCCAACGACATCATTCAACGATGTAAACGAAATTTCGCCATGTGTCGCTGGGTAATGTCATATTCAACTACAGAAGTCTTCTTCAATTCATTTCGTCCCATGTCACATTTCACATTTACGGGCTCCAGACAAATCCACAAGATCAGAGGTTCTCGAAGTGAGCGCTACCCCCTCCCCCGAGGTCGTTGAGAAGTACCAGGGGAGCACTGGGGTCTAATGTAGGGCTGGGGGAGTGGTAGAGATGATATAATAGTATATTTAATATCAACTGATACATAATATGTATAAATATAGTAAAATAGAAAAGAAATATAATATATATTTATACATAGAATATATTATATTATTTGTTATATATAGATTAAGGAATTTATTTACCATTATTTACAATTTGCTGATAAAATACATGGAACTCTTTTAGCCATCTTTTGATCTTATATTATATATATATATGTTATGGTCCACCTGGTTCCTTACCACATTTCCTTCGTTATATATATACATATATATATATATGCGTGTGTGTGTGTAAAGGGTAAACAGAAATAACAACACAATCGGTACAGTATATGGAAGGTATATATTAGGTTAACGCTTGATATAGCAGGAAGAGGGTCTTAACGTTTCGGACGCTAGTCCTTCATCAGAAGAAAGAATGAGAAATAAAATAAAAATAACAGGTCCATTCATGTTGACATCTCTTGCAAAACTGTTGGTGCTGGCGTTTTATGTATGATTTGTTTTTTAGAAAAGTGTATATATATATATATATATAACTGTCTTGCTCAAGGAAATAGCACATCTCGGACTGGGTAATGTGCTGTTTCCTTGAGCAAGACATTTTATTTCACATTGCCTCCAGTTTATTCAGCTGTAGAAATGAGATGATAGGACTGGGGTCCCTATCATACCACAGCAAAGTGGTCGTGGAGGTGCCACGGCAAAAAAGCACCCAGCCCACACTGTAAAGTGGACGTGTAGGCACCACGGAAAAAAAGCATCCAGCACTCACTGTAAATGAGGTTGGTGTTAGGAAGGGCATCCAGCTGTAGAAATCAAGCCAGAATCAGTTCCCGTATGAGCAAGACAAAGTCAGCCGACCGGACACTGTCCACAACAGGACAACCCGTCTAACCCATGCTAGCGTGAAAGAACGGACGTAAAACGGTGATGATGATGATGATATATATATATATAAAAAACCTTGCAAAACAAATATATATATATATATATATATATATATATATATATATATATATATATAACATTGCCCCAGCATGGCCGCCGTTTAATGACTGCCATCAAGAAAAGAATAGACAATGCATATATATTTTATTCCCCGAGCTACATGCTGAAGTCTCCCCACCCTCTACACACACACCAAAAAAAAAGAAAGAAAAATCTGATTCAAATAACGACCCTAACTCCATGAATTTGCTGGATTAATATATATCCGCATTAGTTGAGTATTATACATGACATCACTTCCTGCGTGTAGTCTCTTTCATCCACGCACGTGTTGTAGTAATAGCCACATTAACAGCGATTACTCCACGCCACTACATCGCATCAAACACACAGACAGCCATCTATATCTTTTGTGTCTGTTTATCGATCTGTCAATATGGTTTTGCCGTTGATTGTGTACGTATTGATTTATTTTATTTGTTGAGTTTAATTTCGGAATACCCGATCTTAAATTATTGTAAATTATTTATAATGAAGGTGTATATGAATAATTATAAACACATTATAGGTGTGTAGTGCTCGTATCACAACTACTCAGTACACGTGTAGTAACACTGCATTTCAAGAATTTTATCCACCATAAACTACGTTCACACTGGTACTGGGCTCCGATCATATCATAGCTACTTCGTATAAAAACACTATACATCCACCTCAGGTATTTCATCCATCATCAGCAACGTTTACATAGATACTGAAATAACAGCGATCATGTCACAGCAAGACTTATATGTATATTTATGTTATATAATAATTACAGGAAAACTCCAACAGCTTTTGATATTACGTGTAGGGATCTTCTCGCCTTTTTTCTTTACTATTGTATAACTATGAAATTATTTATTATACATAAACGTATTGTACATACATATAGACATTTAGATAGCAGTGATCACAGCCAGTATATATATATGGATCCTGGTTTAGCCAGTCGATATATAATATATGACACCAACACTACCACTTTACAGAGTGTACTGGGTGTATTTTATCATGACACCAGCCCTCCCACTTTACAGAGTGTATGTATTATTATTTTCTTCTTCATTTCTAGACCTACCAAAACCCAGAGAGGGAAAAGAGCTTTGGAACGAAGGGAACCAAAAATCTTTGAAAATACGAAGGTTGCCATGGTTATCAAAGGTGGAAACACCAGTGAGACTGTTGCCAAAGCTTTGAGGGACATTGTAAGTAGTTTTATGTTGTTGTGGTAGTAGCAGTAGTAGTAATAATAGGAGAACATTCTATCTCTCCTTCTACAGGCCAGGCTTTGATTTAACGGGCAATATGGCACACAGATTGTCAACTGAACGACAAAGTGTGATATGTCCACATGTCACGGCTATCATCATCACCATTGTCCTCATCAACACCACCATCATTACCATGAAGCCATGTAATTAACCCGGTATTATAATGACGATGGTGGAAGCACAGGGCCTAATGGTAAGTGTATTGGACTTACGATCATAATGTTGTGGGTTCGATTCCTTGGTTGTGTGTTGTGTTCTTGGGCAAAATACTTATTTCACGTTGCCTCAGTATACTCAGCTAAAAATGATTACCAGCAATAGCTGGTGGTTTAACCCTGCAATATACTGGTGTTCAGTCCATGGGGGAGTCTTGTACTCTCAGTTGCTTCATGACATGAAACCAGGATAAGCATCGGCCAAATGAGCCTTCTGGCTTAAGACAGACTTTAGACTTTATGATGATGATCATCATCATCAGTCTGACTAGTGACAGACAGCTGCAGTTCTCCTTTGCCCAATTATTCCTGAGAGAGTCATTGGGGCAGAGTCTTAAAACACTCCTTCCGGCAGCAGTCCTCATTCACTTAATGCAGCTTTCAGAATCATTTGTAGTTCCATGGTTAGGTGATTAGCTCCAGCCATTGGTGTGATTCATTTGAATCTCTAGACAAATGACCACTCGCAGCTTTCAAAAATCCCTTGTGAAGGAGCTGGAATAAATACCAGTAGTTAAACCTTTTGATGTCAAGCCACATGGCATCACATCTGGTTCTATGATACAAAGCTGTTTAACCCTTTAGCGTTTACATTACTCTCTATATACTAATGTATTTTTGCAGTAAAGGTTTTACCTTACATAATATCAAAACTATTAGATTTTGGTATTATTTATTTTGAGAATACGTTAACACCAGTATGAGTAGCAAGTTACGGCCAGTTTAAATGCTAAAGGGTTAATAACTTTCTATTGCTCCAAACACTCAACTCTATTTTACTTAATCCCTCCAAATTCTTGATTATTTGAAAAATAAGGGCAGTGTTTTGTTTGTTTTTTTAATATAGTAACAAAAGGGTTAATGTATATATATTGTCTTTTTTTTTTTTCAGTATATCTTGAAAAAACCAAACTCAATCATGTATAAAAGGTATGTATTATTCTTTAATCCCTGGGGGGGGGGGGGTTTTCCTATAGAATGGGACCTTAAATGGTTTGATACTGCTTTTTACATATTTTATTTGTTTCTTATGAAAATTGAAAATGTAATCTCATTAGTCTGTTGTGCTTTGTCCAGGCAAAGGTGACATAGCCTCTTTGTGCAAAAGATGCTACAAACAGACACCAAAGAAAGTGTCAGAGAATGACAAAGCCACCATTCTCTGGGATATGCCAATACATACAGACAGATCAAAGCCAATTGACCAGATATTGTCAAAAACCACAAAGAAAACAAATGCCTTCTAATAGATGTATCAATCTCCACTGATGACAATATATCTTCCAAGGAAATAGAGAAACTCTCCAAATATAAAGATCTAGAGATAGAAATAACTCGAATGTGGAAAATGAAAACAGAAACAATACCTAAAATAATAGGTGTTCTGGGAATGATAAAAAAAAAACACACACAGACATGACCAAAACCCCAGGACTTACAAATATATACAACATACAAACGATAGCACTACTAGGTACTGCACACATATTACAAAAAGTACTATCAATACAATAGAAACAACATCAGCAAAAACTACACTGCTTATACCCAAGGCTCACAGAGCTGTGCTCGGTAAAGCAGTAATGATGCGCAATAAAAATAATAATAATGTTTTTTCTTATTTTTCTAGAAAAAATATCATACGTCCATTTGAGAGTGAGAATACTTTAGTAAGTATGGAATATCTTGTGATTGTTTTAGTAACTCAACACATGTGGTAAAATAGAGGGTGAGGTGCCAGTGATAGGGAGACATGGAGAAACTGTCCATGGGGGCCTATGACTAACCCCTGCTTGTTTTTACATAGTCTCACAATAGAATCATTTACAAAAATGAACAGCATGCAAGTGATTGAGCAATCCATAGACATGTGTACCTTTAATGTATTTCTTGGGGAGATTAAGCTTGACACATTGTATGACATTTATGAAGGCGTGTGGCTGAGTGGTTAGAGAATTGGATTCACAATCATGAGGTTGTGATTTTGATTCCTGGACCGGGCGATGCGTTATGTCCTTGAACAAGACACTTTATTTCATGTTGCTCCTTCTACCTGGAGTTGCGACCGATAGATAGTACTAGCAATTGGAAAGACCCATGGAAACATTGTTTCCTCGGTCCAATTTGACGAAAGTCGATCGAATGACAAAGCTGGCTCTTTGAAATATAGGTACAACTCTTATTTTATTTCTAGCTGATTGAATTGGAGTAATGTGAAATAAAGCTTCTTGCTAAAGGACTCAGTACACTGCTAGTAATCAAAATCGTTATCTTCCACTCCTAAGTTGAACACACTAACCACTAAGCCAATCACTTTTAACCAAATAATTACAATTCTGAAATCAGAATTTGGTTTATGATGAAATATTTTTCCATTTTAAATTCCAGGACTTTTTCTCTGCTCGATCTGATGCTTCGTTGTTCTTGTTTGGCTCACATTCCAAGAAAAAACCTGCAAATTTTGTCATTGGTAAGCAATCGTTTTTAAATATTTATTGATAATATATATATGACATCTCCTCCCCCCAGGCATGGCCTCAGTTTAATTCTTAACGTCCGTGAAACCACATTTGCAAGACATTTTTTGAAAAGTACAAAATAACAGTTACTGCAGCACAACAAATATTAAAGTCTAACACTATAAATGTTCAAAACAATATGTCTAACAGTAAAGACACTATAAGCATTTGAATTAACAAACCACATGAAACCATGACACTTTACTAGACCACCCTGTAAAGGAGTCATGTTGGGAACATGACAAAAAGCATCCAATCTAACCCGTCAGTTGGTCGTCTGGTGCCCCTATAAAAAAAAACAACCCAGTCTACACTGTAAATGTGATTGGTATTTCGAAGGGCATCCAGCTGTAGAAACCAAGCCAGAAACAGTTCTGCATGAGCAAGACATGGTCACCTAATCTCCCTTGTCTCACAACATGGGGCAACTCATTTAACCCATGCTAGCATGGAAAAACGGACGTTAAACGGTGATGATATACTGGGTGTGTTGGTGAAGGTGCATGGCTTAGTGGTTAGAATGTCGGGCTTACAATCCTATGGTTGTGAGTTTGATTCTAGCACTGGGCTTTGTGTTGTGTTCTTGAGCAAAACACTTTATTTCACGTTGCTCCAGTTCACTCAGCTGTAGAAATGAGTTGTGACGTCACTGGTGCCAAACCTTGGACAACATTGGTGGCATGGAGAGGGGAGACTAGTATACATGGGTGACAGCTGGTATTCATATCAAACAACCTTGCCCAGACTTGTGCCTCAGAGGGGAACTGTCTAAGTGCAAATCCCATGGGCATTCATGATTGAACGGGGTCTTTACCCTTTACTGGGTGTATTTATCATGTAGATCACCTTTGTTTGGCAGGTTTTCTCAATATGGACACCATATACCATGTCTGATTTTTTTCTTTCTTTCACCAGGTCGATTGTTTGATCATCATGTGATGGACATGATTGAATTAGGGATTACAGAGTTCAAATCTATGATGGATGAAAAGGTAAATATATATATACAAACTCCCGAACCACTGAGAGGGTCAAGTCATGCCTGGCTGGTCCTAAAAACCCATTGCGGTGGATTAACAGTATCGGTAGAGGGTCGGACACCATGCTTTGCAGCATAGTTACGGCCCTTTATGATCTGATTTCAAATCCCGTTGAAGTTAACTTTGCCTTTCATCTTTACGGGGTCGATAAAATAAAGTACCAGTAATGCACTGGGTAATTGCTGGTCTTGTGCCTAAAGTAGAAACAATTAATATATAAGGGCATTGGATTGGCAGTTTCGGTAGAGTATCAGACAATGTGCTTTGCAGCATATAGTTACAGTGCTTTATGTTCTGAGTGCAAATCCTGCCAAGGTAAGCTTTGCCTTTCGTCCTTACAGGGTCAATAAAATAAAGTACCAGTAACATCCAAACAGAAACTTTTTGATACCTTATTTGTGAAATTTGATGAATATTTTATGAAATATGACAATCTGAATGGTTAACGAATCTTGCCTCATTAAATCTAATTGAATAATTAGCCATATTTGTGATGTCATATCTTTGAAACTGAGGGAGTAATCAACTTCAAATTACACAAATTGATAGTGTCCATGAGATAGCAGTTACCTCTTTTTTTTTCACACCCAGAACTTTCAAATGATATAACTGTCCACAAAAAAATATATTTTGACATGAAAATGATCAAGCAAAAAGTGGGCTTTTGTGTGGTCAAACTGTGCTTATCGGCCCTTTTCAGAGCTCTACTGCGATACCTACTTGTAAACTGGGTTGGGATTTTTGCCCATTTCTCAGACTTAGGGTAGTTCTTAAGAGTTGAAGAAACTAATTTAGAGAAGAATAACATCAGATATTTTCTAAATCTTTACAGAATGTTAAGAATTTTATTTTTTTTTATTTTTTCCAGACTTCCAAAGTATCTTTGGGAACAAAACCTTGTCTTTTATTTGCTGGAGATCCCTTTGAACAAGATGCTGATTATGTACGACTAAAGAATTTATTTATTGGTAAGTTTGGGGTTTTGTGTTGTTGAGAAACGTTTTGTTCTCATATCTTTTCTTATTCATCCATTTTTTTTGAGAGGGTCATGGGGCAGAGTCCTTAAATACTCCTTCCAGCAGGTCCTGTCAGAAGCATACGTGGTCCCATTACTCCTGAGGGAGTTGTAGGGGTGATGGCATTTCTAGGGCATTTTAGAACCTGGCAGAGCCCAATCCTCTCCAGGTTTGAATACAGCAGATTTCTGCCAGAGAAGGAGAGGAAGTGAGAAAGAGATATATAGGAAGAATCCGCCCTAGTACTAGACTGGTACTTTTCTTTTGACCCTAAATGGATTAAAGGCATTGTTGATCATGGTATAATTTGAACTCAGAGAGCTGAAAGAAATACCACAAGGCATTCATCCGACATTCTAATAATTCTGCCAACTCCCCGTCTTCCTGTCAGAAGCAACCATCTCCAATTGATCCGGATGGATCCCTAGATGGGACGAGCTGAGCTCATGGATGTTATCCAGCCATCTTGCTCATGGTTTAACCCTTTTGTTACCAACCCAACCAAAACCAGCTCTGGTTCTGTGAAACCATTTTTAAAGATTCCTATTTAATTGGAACTTTGAAGGGGTTGGGAGGACCCTTCAGTTTGTGTCAAAAGACAACTCTTCATGTGCAATTTATAGAACGTATGTCCGTACGTAAGTGAGATGCAGATAGCCTGTCTGGGAAGTCAGTAGCCATGCTTCAGTACTGACCTGTCCAACCCTTGCTAGCAGGGAAAGCAGACATTAAATGATGGTGATGATGCTTTCATAGCGTTTTATACTCTTGTTTATGTGGTACAAGACATTAAGAGTCAAGTAATTGAAATACTATGTATTTCATTATAAATACAGTAATGAAAACGTTTGCTGTTGTGGTTATAGTATCTCCTTATCATGTTTTGCTTCTACCATAGATTTCTTCCGTGGTCCGGTTGTTGATACGGTACGTCTTGCTGGGTTAGAGCATGTTATCATGTTTGTAGCTGCAGATGGCAAGATTTATATGAGGAATTACAAGTAAGTCATTGCTATACATATTATGCCTCTCTTTCTTATAAAAATATTCATTTTGTCGAATTAAAGAAAAAGATAACCTTTAACCCTTTAGCATTTAGACTGGCCATATCCGGCCAGAATTCTCTCACCTCTTTCTGTTCAAACCGGTCATAACTGGCTGCTCATATTTATGTTAAGGTATTGATCTCAAACTAAATAATATCAATATATCATATATTCGATATGTGAGGTAAAGCTTTTACTGTGAAAATACAGTAATAAATATAATATAAATGCTGAAGGGTTAAATAAAATGCCCCTGCGCTTTTTTACTTTTTTTTTTCTCTCTCTCTCCCTATATATATATATATAAAACAGTATTTATAAATTATATAATCTATGTATTTCCAGAATAACCTTAAAGAAGTCAGGCTCTCGTACCCCTTACATTGAACTAAATGATATGGGGCCATCATTTGAGTTTGTTCTTCGACGAACAAAACTGGCAACAGATGCCTTATTCAAACGGGCTTGCAAGAACCCAAAGGCTGCAAAGGTTTGTCCTGCTATTCACTATTATTATTATTATTGGAAGAATAGATAGAATATTAACCAAATAGGGGAAAACATTAAAATGTTCAGGGAGCTACTTCCTCTGTTGACAACAAATGGGTTTCTCCCTGCATGAGGACTGCAGTGTAGCATTGCAGTAAGACCTGAGTGTTAAATGCAGAAGACATGCTGATAGAAATAAAGTGAGTATACTCCGTTGGTATCCATAAATAACAGGGTGAGGATGAACTGAAAATAAGAGGAATCAGATATTGTGTGGACATTGTGCCCTAACATGGTTTCTTTGGCTGGATACCCTTCCTGATATAACCAACACTATAGAGAGGTTGTACCATGGTTTCTATGGTTGGCTGCCATCCTTATCACCAACCACTTTACAGACCCCATTTAAAATTTTTTTTTGTTTTTACATCCCATTTTCAGATCCAGAAGAGAAAGAATATACAACACGATGCATTCCGTAACAAAATGGGCCGAATCCACATGGAACGGCAGGATTACAGTAAACTGCAGACCCGCAAAGTGAAGGCATACAAAGCCAGAAAAATTGTTGAGAAGGTAAAGAAACAAAAGACGGCTTCATCTAAAAATTAATTTGTTTCTAGAAAAGGAAAAAAGAAAATTTAATAAATTCTGTAAATATTTTCTTTTGTGTTTCTGGTATTGTATGTATGTGTTGTAAGGGGTTTGGATTCAGGAAGGGCATGTGGTGAAACATTGCCTCAAAAGGGACCTGAATGAAAACCATTAGAGGCTGTGGTCAGTAAATGATAAATGAAATGAAATATCTCCAAATATGTAGCATAGACCAACAATTTCCCCCACTCCACAGCTGGCCATCACTGCTTATATCAAGTCAATGATAGAGTCGGGCAGTTTAATCCTTTTTATATGAAACTGCATGCCCCACATTCCTGGTTTTATCATTGAAAAATTGTTTTAATGTCTTATATGAAAACCTTTTAGCATGGTAATTGTGAAGCAGGGGTGTCTGGAATATCAATTGTCCATCCAGTTGTTGAGTAATGACTGTAGTTAAAGGTATAGTGATAGCCTAGCATGTTGGTAAAGGTGGCTGATGTGGGTTTCACAGCTCTTAGGTTGATCATATGGCTGCTGGGCCAAAACATCATTGAATATAGAACTGTTGAGGTGCTCTCCATCCTACGAGAGAGAAAAAAATAAAATAATTAAATAGACAGCTACCGTATATACTTGAATATAAGTCGACTCCCTGCACCTCCATTTTACCATCAATTTTTTTTTGTGACATTTTTCTCGGCTTATATTCAAGTATGCACAGCATGTTTAGCTGGCTTGGAGGTTTCACATGTCTTTCAATGATAGAGTTCCTACAGAGTCGATAAAATTAAAGTACCAGTAATGCACTGGGGTCGATTTAATTGCTGGCCTTGTGCCTATATAAGAAACCATTATTATTATTATTTGAGTGTCAGACAAAATGCTTTGCAATGTTCTGAGTTCAAATCCCACTAAGGTCAACTTTGCTTTTCATCCTCCCAAATTCAATTTAATAAAGTACCAGTTATGTACTGGGGTCTATATGATCGACTTCCTTCTTTCTCCCTAAATTTTGCTGGCCTTCACCTTAAATCTGAAATCTTTACTAGGGTGGTGGAGGACCTGCAGAATTGCTAGTGTCAGATAAGATGTCATTACAGTATTTATAAGAGGTGCCTAACTAACTAGCTTTAAGTTGTCATCTTGCCAACATTAATTTTGCTTTTCATTTTTCTAAGGTTGATAAAATAAAATACTGGGGTCAAAATAATTGACTTTCTCCCAACAAATTACTACGGTTGTGTCTTAATTAAAAATCATTATTATTAAAACAATGTCTCTGATCGAGATGAAGCAAGAATGTATTTGAATACATATGAAAACTCATTGCTAGAAGACAGCAATGGGCAAATATAGACCAGAGACCAGCGACCAGTGGTTGACACAGAGATAATCCACAAGGTGAGTGACAGGCGCAGATGAAATATAGAAAAGATTGAAAGAGGGGGAAAACAAGAAGTGTGTTGGTGCACAGAAGTGACTGGAAGAAGGAAATAAAGGGTGATATTCAAGACACACATTTTCACCTTTATCAGCTCTCAGATCAGCATGATTTAATTATTATCATTGCTTTATTCTTTCATTATAAAATTGCTAGCTAGTCATCGTCATCATCATCTTTGCCCACTTATTCCTCGAGCACGCCTTCCAACAGGTCCTGTGAGAAGCAACTGTCTCCAATTTATCTGGCTGAATCCCCAGGTGAGACCAGCCAAGCTCATGGTCAATACATTATATATATACACATGCATGCATATGTACACATATTCTTCTATAGAATATGTATTTGGTATATATACAATATACTGTCTTTCTTATACAATATATGGCTCTTTCTATTTACATATATCTTTTTTATTTGGTTACTATGGCTCTAGATAAAGTCTATTGAGAAACACAAAATTCTAAACATATTTGATATGTTTTGATTCATTATTTGTGTATATATATACACACACACACATACATACAAACAAAAAGCACCCAGTCCACACTGTAAAGTGGTTGGCGTTAGGAATGACATCCAGCCATAGAAGCCAAGCCAGAAACAGTTCTGTATGAGCAAGACATGGTCACCTGACCTGGCCTATCTCACAACAGTTCAATTCGTCTAACCCATGCTAGAGTGGGAAACACGTTAAACGATGATGATAATATATATATCCACACTCAAACGTAAATAGACATATAAAAACAAAAGGAGGTTTTTCCTGTGGTGTTTGATGTGTTTTTAAAGAAATTGGTTGGAAATTAAGCTTTTTTTTTTTTTTAGTTACATGGAGGAGGAGCGCACCCAAGTATAGAGATTCTAGATTAAACCTTAAATGACACACACAAACGAGGGGAAAAAATTATTTCTCACTGAAATCGGTGAAGGTATCTTTTTATAAATTTACCGATAAATTCATTTTCGGGTATAGTTAATTGATTTTTTCCGATTCTAGAGCTAAACAGATGGCGCTGTTTTATGGCTCATTTCGAGGTTAATCGATCCGTAATAGCTTTGTTTGTGCTTAGAAGTTCATTATGTTCTTCCTGTTTTACTTAAGTGTGCGTGTGTTTTATAAACATTAAAATATCGGGTGTCCCAAAAAATGTATACACACTTCAACAGTATTCTAATAAATATTGCCTGTACAGGTAATCATTTTTTTGGCGGGGGGAGGGGCACCCTGTAAATATAATACTAGCAAAGTTATCTTTATATGGAAAAGAGGAAAGAAAGTTCGACGTGTCGGGCTTTAGCCCTTCGAGAGTACAAAAATAGAGACAAGATCGAAAAGGATAGATATAGAAAATAAAAGGTAGTCCAAGTAAAAAAAAAAGACGAGAGTAAACAAGACAAACCTTTAGTGTCTCCGTGCTACCAAATGTCCTAGTAACATCTATTTAGTGAACCACTGCTTCAAATAATCCCAAAACATATAAAATCATTAGAGAGGTTACCCAGTACTCCTCGCTGTTGTCTTTTGCTCTGGTGTTGGCTCCGTTGTTCAATCCTTCCTTTATATTTTCTTTAATATTGTAACTTTAAAAGAATATATCTTTCTGACAGAATCGCGAGCAATTTGTAATGTTATTTATGTATATATTTAAAACATATTTGTTATGTTATTCTACTGTAAATTTATTTCTATGCTGTTTATATTTTCATTCTGAAAGAATTGCAAATGATTTGTAATGTTATTTATACAACTGTGAATAATATATCCTGAAAGAATCGCGAGCAATTTGTGGTGTTATCTGAGCATTTGTAATGTTGTTTATGTATGTATTTGGGACATGTTTGTTATGTTATTCTACTGTAAATTTATTTATATGCTCTGTATAATAAAAAATATAATTTCACTGTAAAAAACGTATGACTTAGTGGTTAAATTGTTCTGGTGATTGTAAGGTTGTGAGTTCGTTTGTTAGGCCGGGTAACGGGTTGTCTCCTTAAGCAAAACACTTTATTTCACGTTGTACCTGTTATTCAAGGAACCAGCTCTGTCACGCTCAATCTCCCTAGGAATTATCTTAACCCTTTAGCATTTAAACCGGCCATATTTCTCTCACCTCTTTCTGTTCAAACAGGTCGTAACTGGCCGCTCATATCTACATTAACGAAAACTCGTAAATTCGATATTATGCGAGATAAAGTTTTTTCCGTGAAAATAGAATATTTAATAAAGAGTAATGTTAACGCTGCAATGTCCCCATGGAATATTCAGTCACTTATATTTTAATTTCTCGAGCAGGCACTTCCGTAGATTCAACAGGAACACTCGTTGTCGGTAACAATTGAAGTTCAACATTTCACCATCAAATCCCGTCGATGTTAGCTTTGCCTTTCATCCTGATGGGGTCGATAAAATAAAGTACCAGTAATGCACTGGAGTCGATTTAATCGACTTGCCCTCCCACCAAAATTGTTTGCCATGTGCCTCCATCAGACTCCGTAATTTTAGAGTTACCTTCCTTACTGCGAGAGTTACATCCCTTGTATATTACAGTCAAAACTCTCCTCTTAAAGTTTGTTGCTCTTTCTGTGTGGGCAGCCATTAAACATGCCTGGGTTTTGTTCTTTCAGCTAAAGTATAGTGTATCGAGGACTACTTTATCCAATGTGTCAATTTTTATGGACGGTTTGATATATATATATAAAAAAAAACCGATAACCACCTGATCACCTATAGATCAGGGGAGCACTCTAGTCAGTTAGATTTTATCCTCATCAGAGGACGTGACAGATGGACGGTCGTAAACACAAAAGCCTTCCCTAGTGAGGAATGTACATGCCAACATAGCTTAGTTGTCAGAACTAGACGAACCCGGAAACAGAGGCCAACCTGGAGAAGAAAGATCTGGAGGCTGAAAGTCCCCTCAACCAGTAACAGATTTAAAGATATTTTACTCAACGCCTACGACAGTAAAGAGGAACAGATAGAGACATTTAACGTAGAAGAGAACTGGGAGTTCCTAAAAAATAATTTACTAGAGGCGACGGATGAGGTCTGTGGCTGGAGTAAGACCACAAGCAGGAGGAGAGTGACTTGGTGGTGGAACAATAAGGTAGATGAAGCAGTTAAGGCCAAGAGACAGGCATGGAAAGAATGGAAGAACGGGTGGAGCAGGGTACATTACATAGAGACCAAGAGGGAAGCTAGGCGACAAGTATACTTAGCTAGGAGGGAAGCAGAGGATAGAAAATTCAAGCATGTTTTACAACGTGAGGACCAGAAACAGGAGGTAGCATCATTGTCAACTGCTACAAAGGCAAAGGCGATGCACTAGATAGAGGAAACTATAGAGGTATAAAGTTGATGGACCAGGTCATGAAAGTAACAGAAAGAGTTATAGCACAGCTGATTAGGGACCGGGTGAATATAGATGAGATGCAATTTGGGTTTGTACCAGGAAGCACCACTGATGCCCTCTTCCTTGTGAGGCAGTTACAGGAAAAGTACCTAGCTAAAAGTAAGCCACTCTACTTGGCATTTGTCGACCTTGAGAAAGCCTTTGACAGAGTTCCACGTGCTGTAATCTGGTGGGCTCTTAGAAAACTAGGGAGTAGATGAATGGCTTGTGAAAGCGGTACAAGCCATGTATAGGGGAGCAGTCAGCAAAGTTAGGATTAGCAATGAGTATAGCGAGGAATTTAGCGTACAGGTTGGGGTCCACCAGGGCTCTGTTCTTAGCCCCCACCTGTTCATCATAGTCCTGCAGGCAATAACGGAGGAGTTTAAGACCGGATGCCCTCGCACTTATAGCTGAATCTATGGTAGAACTAGAGAATAAATTCCAAACCTGGAAGCAGGGACTAGAGAGAAAGGGTCTCAAAGTCAACATGACCAAGACTAAGGTCCTTGTAAGTAGATGAGAAAACAGAACCCAGATCCCCTCGGGGAAATGGCCTTGCTCAGTATGTAGGAAAGGTGTAGGTAGGAACTCCATTCTCTGCCCCAAATGCAAACAATGGGTACACAAGAGATGTAGCGGGATCTCAGGAAGCTTAATTAAGAATGTAGGATTCACATGCAGCAGCTGTGCTGAAACAGCAAGCAGCAAACAGCCACAGGAAACAAGTACCACCAATCTCTGGGAGGGCCCTGTAGAACCAGTAGACAGCTTCTGCTACCTAGGTGACCGAATTAGCAACGGAGGTGGGTGTTCAGAAAGTACAATAACTAGGGTAAGAATGGGATGGAAGAAGTTCAGGGAACTACTACCACTGCTAGCTGCAAAAGGCTTCTCCCTCAGAATGAAAGGCAGACTGTATGATGCGTGTATCCGAACAGCGATGTTGCATGGTAGTGAGACCTGGGCGCTGAAGGTGGAAGACTTACGTAGATTAGAGAGAAACGAAGCCTGCATGCTCCGATGGATGTGTAACAGTAATATACGTGAACGACAAAGCATAAATGAATTGAGAGAGAGACTGAGCATAAGAGGAATCAAATGCTGTGTGCAGGAGAGGCGGTTGCGCTGGTATGGACATGTGATGCGTATGAAGGATGACAGCTGCATAAAAAGGTGCAGAGCACTAGAAGTTGATGGAAACCGCGGAGTGGGGAGACCCAAGATGACCTGGGATGAGGTGATAAAAGCCGACCTTACCCAATTACACCTCTCAAAGACAATGACACACGACCGTGACTTCTGGCGTCACGCAGTAATACAGAGTACCCGACCTCCCATGGGTACAAGCTGAAGCATATAAACAATATGCCCCCACACCCCCCACCGCAAGGTGGTCGTGGAGGTGCCACGGCAGAAAAGCACCCAGCCCACACTGTAAAGTGGACGTGTAGGCGCCACGAAAAAGCACCCAGCACTCAATGTAAATGAGGTTGGTGCTAGGAAGGGCATCCAGCTGTAGAAATCAAGCCAGATCAGTTCCTGTATGAGCAAGGCATGGTCAGCCGACCAGACACTGCACACAACAGGACAACCCGTCTAACCTATGCTAGCGTGGAAGAACGGACGTAAAACGGTGATGATGATATATATATAAATATATATCAAAAGTATATATTGAGTTAAAAACTGAAATAAGTCCATATATATATAATATATATCACAGAAAAAAGAGAATCAGTGTTGCGACGAAAGGAATTTATTGGACATATTACAAATGTTTCTCAGGCGACCAGCTCGAGGCACAATCGATGTGGTGATCAAACCTGACTCTGAAATCGCGCGGTCCTCGGATACGTCTCGATTCTACGAAACAGAAACATTTGTAATATGTCCGATAAATTCCTTTCGTCGCAACACTGATTCTCTTTTTTCTGTGATATCATACTCTGCTCTATGAGGGCATTGAGTGCTCATACAGACGCTTTAAGCATCCAACACCAATTATATATATATAAATCATCATCATTTTACGTCCGCTTTTCCCTGCTTGCAATGGTGGGACAGATCCTATTCAGCACAGCATCTTTCCACTTGTCACGGTCCTTTGTCATCTCCTCCGTGAGGTCAGCTCTCACCACCTCCGCCCATGTTTTTTGTGGTCTTCCTCTACTGGCACTTCTTTACCCAGCGGTCATATATATATGCATATATATTTAAAGGTATCGTACTAGGAAAAACAAATAACTAGGCAAGAAGTAAAGGTAAGAAGAGAAAGATTTATTTAGAGTTTGTTCTTTAACATGTTTCAATACAATTTTCTTTAATGGGTATAGCTTTCATTGTGTAAAACCTCCCTATTTTGCCTCATTTCTCATTTCCCATTTGAATTTTTAGAGGTTGGCAGGTCTGCTTCATTGTGACAAAATAATTATAATGGTCTGCTGCAATTAGACAAAATAAACCTCGGAACTCACAAATATCTAAGCAGATTGTCTGCTATGGATATGTAGCAATAGTACATGGCAAAGTTCTGAGTACTGTCTATTGTGAGTTGCTTGACAGGCACGGTAACTTTCAATGCTGTTACTTCATGTGTGATCTTAATCCAGAATACACACTCTCTGGACCGGAATAGTCTTTGTAACACCAAGATGGGCTTTATGTAATAGCTGGAGAACTTTAGGCCTTATTGACTTAGCGTTTTTGCAGACAATACCATCAACTACACTTAGTCACAATGTTTGATGAGAGGCTATCTTATGAAACAAAGTCAAAATACACCGGGTTTCAGAAAGGCACCAGTCTTTAGTACTTGCTCTTTAGTCTGCAGCACCACCACTTCCAGTAGCCAATAATACACCAATTTATACTCTATATAGTTTTCTTCTCACTTACATTAATCTGATGCCATGCATATATATATATAATATATATAAGCAAAAGGGATATTCAATTTGTTGGTAATTCAACAAATATAAATGTTTATAACTGATTTAGAGCACTCGACGGGTTTTCTGGAGTATAATATTCAATGATATTAAATAAATGGAAACTATATTCATAAAACCATATTTATTCTATTATATATATTTCAAGGGTACCAAAACATTGGTACGCTTTCATCAGATATATATATATCATCATCATCATCATTTAATGTTCATTTTCCATGTTAGTCTGGTTTGGGGCAAGTTGAATCAGGTGGCCATGTCTTGCTCACACAGAACTGTTTCTTATATAAATCAGAATTGATTCAGTTTGAAATTGGTTAGACCATTTCTCACCAGAGTACTCAATATTTGGGGTAATACAGTATGGTTATATTATAAAGAGTTGGGACCCCAACAGCTGAGCTCTTGCTGTTGAAATGGCAAGAGCTCAGGGTCCCAACTTTTTATAATATATATGTGTGTGTGTGTATATATATGAATACATACTCACACATCCACACACACACATATATATATATATATATATATATATGCATACATCATCATTACTGTTTAATGTCCATTTTCCACTCAAGCACGGGTTAGACAAGTTGTCCTGTTGTGAGATAAGCCAGATCAGATGACCGTGTGTTGCTCATACAGAACTGATTCTAGCTTGATTTCTACAACTGGTTACTCTTCAAAACACCAACCACTTTTACACTTGTGGAAATGGGTGCTTTTTACCGTGTCACCAAAACGACATATATATATGCTATATCAAGCGTTAACCTAATATATTCCTTCCATATACTATACCGATTGTGTTGTTATTTTTGTTTACCTTTTACAAACATATAATCCATGCTAGCGTGGAAGATGGACATTAAACGATGATGATATATATATACATAATAATATTCTGCAGTACTGGGACTGGGAAGACCACAAATCAAAGAAGTACTCAATACATGATAAGATGCAGAGCAAGTGTATTAGTAAAAGTAGAGGATAGGCCATGAGCTCAGCAGTTTAGGTTAGTTACTTAGAGATAACTAACCAAAACTACCAAGCTGCTGTTACTGTAGTAAATTAGTATTAAATTATTTATACAAATTTTTGGGGGGAGTTGATTGTGTATGTTTTTTATTAGCAGAAACTATATATATATATATAAGTGTGTGTGTGTATATATATTTAGACAAACCATGAACACGAAATCCACATCCCTGAATAATAGTTGTCTTTTATTGCACAATTGCTGCAGCAAATGCACATCCCTGCACACTGGAATCTTTTACCAAAACAATATTGGTCTGAAATATAAAAGAACACAGAATTTAACCCGATTGAAAACAAATGGAATTTATATAATGGTGAATGTGTGTATATGTATTTATTTGTGTCTGCGTGTATGTATGTATATATATACATATATATATATATTTGCATGTGTGTGGGTGTGTATATATATTTATGTGTAGAAACGGTAGACAGCTTCTGCTACCTAGGTGACCGAATTAGCAACGGAGGTGGGTGCTCAGAAAGTACAATAACTAGGGTAAGAACGGGATGGAAGAAGTTTAGGGAACTACTACCACTGCTAGCTGCAAAAGGCTTCTCCCTCAGAATGAAAGGCAGACTGTATGATGCGTGTATCCGAACAGCGATGTTGCATGGTAGTGAGACCTGGGCGCTGAAGGTGGAAGACTTACGTAGATTAGAGAGAAACGAAGCCTGCATGCTCCGATGGATGTGTAACAGTAATATACGTGAACGACAAAGCATAAAGGAATTGAGAGAGAGACTGAGCATAAGAGGAATCAAATGCTGCGTGCAGGAGAGGCGGTTACGCTGGTATGGACATGTGATGCGTATGAAGGATGACAGCTGCATAAAAAGGTGCAGAGCACTAGAAGTTGATGGAAACCGCGGAGTGGGGAGACCCAAGATGACTTGGGATGAGGTGATAAAAGCCGACCTTACCCAACTACACCTCTCAAAGTCAATGACACACGACCGTGACTTCTGGCGTCACGCAGTAATACAGGGTACCCGACCTCCCATGGGTACATGCTGAAGCATATAAACAATATGCCCCCCCCCCCTCCACCGCAAGGTGGCCGTGGAGGTGCCACGGCAAAAAAGCACCCAGCCCACACTGTAAAGTGGACGTGTAGGCGCCACGAAAAAGCACCCAGCACTCACTGTAAATGAGGTTGGTGTTAGGAAGGGCATCCAGCTGTAGAAATCAAGCCAGATCAGTTCCTGTATGAGCAAGGCATGGTCAGCCGACCAGACACTGCCCACAACAGGACAACCCGTCTAACCCATGCTAGCGTGGAAGAACGGACGTAAAACGGTGATGATGATGATGATGATAAATATATATGACTATGCATGTATTTATTTGCATGTGTGTGTGTATATATCTATTTGCATGTGTACATACCTTTATCTGTGGAGACAGAGTTTGTATTACATTTAACATGTAGTCATGGTACTTAGGATGTTGTTCATAGAGGGAACCATCAACAGCTATGGTCACTTCTGGCTGTTTTGCTCGGTCCACTACAGCAGACAGGCCTATTGACAGAAAGAATATATATATATAAGTTAGGAAAAACAGAGAAGGAGTGATAAGAAAAACTTATATAATTATACATCCTAACACGTGTTTCATCATTGAGTTATGGCAGGGTCTACAATGACTGTTTAGAGATGTTATATTGCAGGACTCAATTATACACGATCAGAAGACTATTCGGTAAGCTATTTGTTCATTAACAGTTGCATAATCACTCCACAAGTTTGATTTTACCAACGAAAAGTGAAAACTACCTTATCTTCTTATATATAATATATATATATATATCATCATCAACATTTTACGTCCGCTTTTCCCTTCTTGCAAGGGTGGGACAAGTCCTATTCAGCACAGCATCTCTCCACTTGTCACGATCCTTTGTCATCTCCATCTGAGGTCTGCTCTCACCACCTCCACCCATGTTTTTCGTGGTCTTCCTCTACTACGTCTTCTTCAACTGGCATTTCTTGGCACTTCTTCACCCATTGGTCATCCTCCATACCATCACAGTCTCCTCTCCCGCACACAACAATTTATCCCTCTCAGACACAGTTTCTCTCTCAACACATTCATGCTCGACCGTTCACACACATTGACACTGCAGGCATCATATAACCGACCTTTCGTGCGCAGGGAGAAACCCTTCTTCGTCAGCAGAGGAAGCAGCTCCCTAAACTTCTTCCAACCCATCCTTATTCTAGATACTACGACCTCGGAACACCCCCCCCCCTCCCATGCTAATCTGATCACCTAGGTACCGGAAGCTATCAACCACTTCTATAGCACCCACCTGCATTTGAAACGTGTCTATCAATGTATATATATGATTAGATATTGATATATATCATTGGATATCAATCTAAACCCTTATTATTATCTCTCTCTCTCTCTCTCTCTCTCTCTCTCTCTCTCTCTATATATATATATATATATATTAGGAAGGGCATCCAGTCATAGAAAACCTGCCA
Organism: Eledone cirrhosa; assembly: GCA_964016885.1. Taxonomy (NCBI): domain Eukaryota; kingdom Metazoa; phylum Mollusca; class Cephalopoda; order Octopoda; family Eledonidae; genus Eledone; species Eledone cirrhosa. Next base: position 36,716,427 of record OZ024759.1, on the reverse strand, counting down.
GATAGTCCTATATGAGCGAGACACGGTCACCCGACCAATCTTGCCTCAAATGGGACAATTCCCGTTTAACTCATGCTAGCATGAAAGATAGATGTTAAACGATGATGATGATGATTATATATATATATATAAAGTTGACGGGTCTAGCATAAGTTTCACTGTTAGTACTGGTTGCATCTCAGCATACATATACATACATACACACACAGACACATAAACTTATATATATATGTGTGTTTGTGTGTTTATGTATGTGGAAGATAAGTAGGTAACAAAAAATATAAAAATTGCAATAGGAAATGAAGAGTTACCTGCTGCGAGAACGTAGGCTCCTCTCTGAGACATAAAGGAACACACAAACTGGACCATGACTACATCCCTCTTTGATGTCACCTCTCCAAGATTAAAGGAATTTAGAACTCGCTTGGTATTCTCATCAGCACCATCTTTGTCTCTAGAAGAAGACAAGAAGAATTTTAACCATTTATTTGGTTTTGTCAAATATCTGTGGGTTACATGTATACACAATATTTTTAAGGCCCCCATCAGTCACTAATGACCATGTTTTTGCACCAAGAAAGTTTCCCTCTGAGGCACAAGCCTGGGCAAGGTTTGTTTGTGAAAGACCAGCATTCACCCATGTATATCTGTCTCCCCTCTCCGTGTCACTGATGTTGTTGGCAGTGTCCTCTAATACTCCTATCACATGTATACACAAACACACACATATATATATACATGTACATACAACCTGGTCCAGGAATCAAACCCATGACATTATGTTCATAAGCCCAATATGCTAACAACTAGGCTGTCGCAGGTTTTATGACCCAATGAATACTAGGGGTCTCTCACTCCCTTGCCCCGCTAAAAGAATATACTTTATTGGATGGTCGTTGACATACACACTCACATATATATAAATAAATATATATATGAAGAAGAGAAGTGGCTGTGTAGTTGCTAGATAAGGTATGCTTAAAAATAAGAAGAAAGCAAGAACGGGAGAAGTTTTCTTCATCAGTTGTCTGCTGGGGGTCTCGGATATTTCTGCGCATTAAAGACAAGATATCTACCCCCAGTGCGTTCAATAACTGGGTAAGTTATTGGGAAAACGAAGGAGGGAGGGAAAGAAAGTATAGGATAAAAGAAGCGAAAAGGGGAGAAAAGAGAAAAACAGCGAAAATACCCGGAAAACAACAAACCGAAGAGTATATGAGCAACTCGAAGAGCGAAAATTCAAGTCCACAAAGATTACTGAACATAAGTTCTAGATTTTCGCAAAAATTGGGGGGCTGATTTTACATGAGTATATAGGGCAATTATTTAGAGGACGATCCTTAATTATTAAGGGGTCCCTACTTACTTTTCAATGTCTGATACATTGGAGGTGTCCCATGTCCAAGGAGTGAATAACATGTCGGATCCTTCCCCTTTAAACAAGATCTTCTGCTTAGTCAGATCAGCTAGAACCTGTCGTACTAACTCACCGAGGTAAAGTCCAGAGAACATTTTCTCATATCTAGAATTAAAAGCAGAAAAAAATATATATATATATAAATATATAAACAAATATTGTTGTACTTTGGTAGGGTCATTCTTCCAATAAAAAACACATGTACCAGTTGAGAATCACTTCAGTTTGGTAACAAAAGCATTGCTTTGGCAGTATCGGACATGCTTCACAGTATACAGTTATGGCCCTTTACATACCGAGTTCAAATCCTCCTGAGGTTAGCTTTGCTTTTCATCCTTACGGGATCAATAAAATAAAGCACCAGTAACACACTGGTGTTGATTTAATCAACTTTCCCCTCCCCTAATATTAATGGCCTTGTGCCTAAATCCTTATTAGTTAGGTAATGAAAGGTGATTAAATTTTTATTTTAATACTTAAAATTTTCACAACAATCTGTCCACCAGTAAAGACACTGTAAACATTTGAATTAACAAACCTGGTTTTAGATATTTTCTGCTAAATTATTACAGGATGTTAAGAGTTAAAATACAGAAAAAGGAATGCAGGCGGCCATCATGAATTCTATGAAAGTGATGCGGAGACTAAGTAAACAAGGTTTACATACGTGAATGAGTTAACATGGTTAGAAAGTCTGTCTACTTCGTGGTCGAATTCATTTTGGATGAATTTCAGGCAGCCATAGTCGGACAACCCCCCCCATTCGACATTGATGATCACCTGCAAATAACAGGGTAAACATACAATAGGTTTAATATGTAGAGGGCCAACACTGGGTGGGTTTGTAGTGTAGAGGGCCAACACTGGGTGGGTTTGTAGTGTAGAGGGCCAACACTGGGTGGGTTTGTAGTGTAGAGGGCAAACACTGGGTGAGTTTATTGTGTTGAGGGCAAACACTGGGTGGGTTAACAGAAGTCCAATGAGCTTTTGATTTCAGAGTCGGGCTCGATCAATACAGATCGAACCTTGAGCTGATCAATCCTGAAACACGTCTCACACGTCAATAAATATAATGAAAATTTAACACTTCATCCATATTATTATTAATATATATATATGTATTTTTTTTTTTTTTTTTGATGGTCCGAAGAAAAATACAAAATAAAAAAGACAGACATTCAAAACAAAAAATATGGAATAAAAACCGTTTTTGAGTCGTTGGCATCATTTTTCCATTTCTCGATAGAATTAACATTTTCTACATAACAGACATTACAACCAGTTCCTGGAAGAGAAAACATCGACATGTGGTGATGGCAGACACTAAATGTTGGGTCTGTGTGTATAATATTAATAATGAAATTATTGTGTACAGTGCTCAGGTGCACTACAGCTCGTCAAAGGTGCATGTATAGTAGATAGAATCATATACAAATGTCAGGGAAGTGAATAGTGTATGAGTCGTTGGTTTATAAGTGTATGTGTCAGATACTAAGTGTGGTTTCTGTGTGTATGTGGGTATATATATATATAAAATATATATATATATACACGCACCCACACATATACATACATACAGGCACACATAAAAATGTACATATACATACCAAGTATAAGTCCAACACAACTCTGTTTGTCCTTGCTTTGGCCACTGACCAGGGCAGCTGTAACATCACTGATTATAGCCACTAAATCAACTGGAATATTCTGGAGGGAAAAAAGAGAGGTGGGAGAGAGAGAGAAGACCATACGATCATGCATTACAAAAAATGTCTATCAAGCTATGTCTGTGCTTGAAGCTTTTTTAAGCGAGGAAAGGCTTTGCACAGAGCCAATCCCACTCTCTGAACATCGAATACATTTACCCAAAAAGTAGAACTGATCTACATCATTGGATGCTAACAAAGTGGCAGGTTTTATATCAGAGTGACCTTCTCCGAGAGAGATGTCTTGATGAAGACTAAGAGTCTCTCACTCCACAAAAAAGAAACTTTATTGGATGGACTCTCTTGAGTTCCTCCAATGGGCTTTGATTTTCATCTCACAAGATACCCCAAATCACCAGGCTTGGTGGGGTTGCCCGTTTAGTCACTGACAAACCAACCATGCACAGGTTGTACTGGGTTACATGTTACCAGTAGCGCTGAAGAGCAACCTGACATACATACATACAGACATGTGTACATATATACATACAAGAGCCTTGTTTCAAGGGGTACCAGGGAACAAGTCCCCCCCACTTTTTCAAACGTCTATGTTTTATTTTTTGTTTATTTGATATAATAAATTCTTTTTAAGTTTATTTTTTTATATCTGAACTTCATTTGAATATATAAAATTAAATTAGCATAAAATGTTACTTATGTGATAGGGTCCAGGAAAGGCACCATAAGCAATACTAACATACTCCTTTAAGAATCAACAACTGTTGGTTTTCCTCCTCACACGTTTAAGGCAAATGAGATCTCTGCATACATACATACACACACGAATATACATATTTTTTGATTTCCATGTGTCTAACACACGTGGGTATGCCAACAAAGTCAGAAAACAGCACAGCTCCCATGACTTTTGGAAACATTTTTTCACGCTCAGAGTTGCTGAAGCATGGAACAAACTATCTGTGTCAGTTGTTAGCTGTCGAGACACTACATCCTTTAAAACCTCTATGCTTCCTGAGATTCACCAACACTACACCTAATATTCCCCCTCCATACACACGCGCACATGTATTTCATGACTTGTACACTGTTCATTTTCCTGACATTTGTATATTATTATATGTACTATACATGCACCTTTGATGAGTTGTAGTGCACCTGAGCAATGTACACAATAATTTTCATTATTATATTATACACACACACATACATACATACATACCTACATACATGTCAACATGAATGGATCTGTTATTTTTATCTAAAGACATTTTTTCCAATTCCATCCCGCCCGTCCCCTCAATCTATCTTATTTCTCATTCTCTCTTCTGATGAAGGACTAGCGTTCGAAACGTTAAGAACCTCTTCCTGCTATATCAAGCGTTAACCTAATATAAACCTTCCATATACTGTACTGATTGTGTTGTTATTTCTGTTTACCTTTTACATACATACATAAACACAATAAAAAGAAAGGGAGGTAAATCCAAACCTTCCTCTTCAAACACTCTTCCAATGTCTGTCCAACGTTCATTCCGGGACCATCAACACATTTGAAGGTTTTTGTCCAAGTAATCAGCTCCACATCAGTCAGACTCTTCTTTGTTGATGGGAAAGAATATGTGAACCCTGAATATAATGGAGGAATGAGGATAAGGGTTAGTTTAGCAAGTCAGGGAGTGGGTGGTAATAGTGGCTGAGTCGGTCACTTGAAAAATTACATATACATACATACACACCTGTACACATACATACATATACATATATATATATGATTGTATGTATAGTATATTTGGCAATATACCGTATGTTTAATTAAAAACGTTTCGAAGACCTTGCGCTATCATTTTTAAAGTAGTGACTATGTCACTCACTTCTTTTTTCGGCAAAAGAAGGGAGAGAAGCTGACAGATTCTGTTTCACGCTGTTGGCGATCCTCAGAGCATCATACTCCCCACCTTTGCCGAAAATTATAGAGGCTGGATTCTTATAGAATTCCAGTAATAATCAAGAACTGATTATACAGAGCGATTGCCGGTCCAGCATTTTTTTTGTCGTGACACCTACACCACGACCTCATTTATTTTGGACTGGATGTTGTGGTACCAAACTTTACAGAGAAAGAGTGGTGTTGGTGATGGAGTAGGGGTAGTGGGATGGGGTATATATTTGGTTAAGAGGTGCCTGCTGACTGTAGGTTTCGCCTTGTATATAGGCAAGGCGGGTCTTTTGTATTACTGCATAGCGCCAAAGATCTCGGTCCAGTGACATTGTCTTAGAGAGGTGTAAGTGTGTAAGGTTGGAATTTATCAAATCGTCCCAGGTTTTTCTGGGTCTACCTACTCCATAACTTCCATCAATTTTGATCGCCCTGCACTTTTTTATACAACTGTCATCTTTCATGTGCATCACGTGACCATACATACGTAGTCTTCTCTCGAGTAAACAGCATCTGATACCTCTTATTCCTAATTTCTCACCTAATTCATTTATGCTTTGCCGTTCGCATATATTACAATTACACATCCAACGGAGCATGCATGCTTCGTTCCTCTCCAGTCTGCGCAGATCCTCTGCACACAAAGCCCATGTCTCACTGCCATGTAACATTGCTGTTCGTATACAGGCATCATACAGTCTGCTTTTCATTTTTAGAGAGAAACCTTTAGTGGCCAATAGTGGTATAAGCTCTCTGAACTTTTTCCATCCCGTTCTGACTCTGGCTACTGTACTTTCAGAACACCCTCCACCACTGCTGATTTTGTCACCCAGGTCACAGAAGGTGTCCACTATTTCTATAGAACCATCTGGGTAATAGAAGGAGCTAGTACCCTGTGGACACTTGCACCTGAGCATCGGCCACATATAAAGTCTACGTTCTTAGATAACTTAACTGTGATCCTACTACATCTTTTATGTACCCATAGTTTACATTTGGGATATGGAATTTCTGCCTACTCCTTTCCTACACACTGAGCATGGCCATTTCCCAGAGGGTACCGGTACCCTATTTTCCTTTCTACATACTAGAACTTTAGTCTTAGACAAGGTAACTTTAAGGCCTTTTGATTCATGCTTCCATGTTTGGAATTTCTTTTCTAGTTCAGCCATCACATATATATACATACATATATCTATACATATATATATAAACATAAATACATACATACCTATATATACATACATATATATGTATATATATATATATACACATATACATATATATATATATATATATACGGCAATGAATTTGTTTTGCAAGGTGTTTTATTATTATATATCCCTGGTAATATTATAACAATATGACCCTCCCCAAATATAACAATATATATATATTTTCATTGTTTTATGATCGTTTCAGCAAAGCAAACAAGAATGCATGTCATATGCTATTTGACGGTGTAAAAGTAAATCCACACCACAAGTCTCAAAAAACATGTCCTATCTGCTGACCTTCTTCAGAAACTACGTGCATTCCAGTCAACTTAGCTGAAACAATCATGAAACAAAGGATTAATAACTACCTAGACTTCTCTAATTGTTTCATTGTGTAACTATATAAAGATATATCTGAGATTAACAGAAGACATATATTTTACCTAAGGGCAGCCGCTGTCCACAATTATCGAGATTATCATAGGTTAAAAATTCTTTGATACAATCAGCCATAAATTCAAATACCTGCAAAAGATAAAAACAACATGATATCTCACTATTTCGAGAGCTTAATATCTCGATATCTCACTATTTCGAGAGCTTAATATCTCGATATCTCACTATTTCGAGAGCTTAATATCTCGATATCTCACTATTTCGAGAGCTTAATATCTCGATATCTCACTATTTCGAGAGCTTAATATCTCGATATCTCACTATTTCGAGAGCTTAATATCTCGATATCTCACTATTTCAATATTTTAATAATTCAATTCCTCACTATTTTGGTATCTCAGAAATTCGATATCTTAATATTTTGATATCTCAATATATCAATAGTTTAATATTTTGGTGGTGGTGGTGGTGTGTGGTGGTGGTGGTGGTGGTGGTGGTGGTGGTGTGTGGTGGTGGTGGTGGTGGTGTGTGGTGGTGTGTGGTGGTGTGGTGGTGGTGTGTGGTGGTGTGGTGGTGGTGGTGGTGTGTGGTGTGTGGTGGTGGTGGTGTGTGGTGTGTGGTGGTGGTGGTGTGTGGTGGTGTGTGGTGGTGGTGGTGGTGGTGGTGTGTGGTGGTGGTGGTGGTGTGTGTGGTGGTGGTGTGTGGTGGTGGTGGTGGTGGTGGTGTGTGGTGGTGGTGGTGGTGGTGGTGGTGGTGGTGGTGGTGTTAGAGCAGAATATTGAAGTATTCGAATTACTTACCTGAAGACTCGTTCCTTTAAAACATTCTGCCGGCATTTTGAAATATTTCAAACAGGTGTCAGCTTTACCTTTAACGAAGTTGACTCGGAAGAGCCGTAGGTTGGTGCCTCCCAGATCTAGACCAAGGAAGATTCCATTCTCTAATGGAACAGAAGAAATATAACATTGGGATGGTTGTATAGACACACAGACAGACAAATATTTAGACAGACAGACAGACAGACAGATATATAGACAGATAGACAGACTGACAGACAGACAGACACACAGACAGATAGATAGACATACAGACAGAGAGACGGATACAGGTAGACATACACAAGCATAGACTTACACACACATACTGACATTTACAGACATACATACAGACACATACATACATACACAGACACTGACAAGCAGACATAGACACACACAGGCAGTCATTTACACACACACAGATAATATAATATTGCAAGACGTGGGTAGTTCCACAAATATTCAGATAGCCACATACCACACACACCCACATACACACACATATATACCACACACACACACACATACCACATACACACACATATATACCACATACACACACACACATACCACATACACACACATATATACCACATACACACACACACATACCACACACACACACACACACACACCCACATACACACACATATATACCACATACACACACACACATACCACATACACACACATATATACCACATACACACACACACATACCACACACACACACACACACACACCCACATACACACACATATATACCACATACACACACACACATACCACACACACATATATACCACATACACACACACATACACACACATATATACCACATACACACACACACATACCACATAAACACACATACAACATACACACACATATATACCACATACACATACACACACATATATACCACATACACACACACATACCACATACACACACACAAACCACACACACGCACATACCACATACACACATATATACCACACACACATACACATATACCACACACACACCAAAGAAGCAGAATAAATATTTCTAATTTAGGCAGAAGGTCTGCAATTTCGTTGAGGGTGGGGACAGAAAGAAAGTCGATTAAATTGACCCCAGCATATCACTGGTACTTTATTTTATCAACCATGAAAGGATCAAAGGCAAAGTTGACCTCAGTGGAATTAGAACTCAGAATGTAAAGGGCCAGAACACCAAACAGCTGAACTTTTTTATCTGACTCTAGCAATTCTAGTTTAACCGTGTAACATTTACATTACTCTATATTTACTGATACAGGCAGACACACAGACAGACACATACACACAGACAGACACGCACACACACACACACACACACAGACACACACACACATACACATACACACACACACACATACACATACAGACACACACACACAGACACATACACACACACACAGACACACACACACAGACACACACACACAGACACACACATACACATACAAACACACAGACAGACACACACAGACACACAGACAGACACATACACACACATACACATACAGACACACACACACAGACACACAGACACACATACACACAGACACACAGACACACATACACACAGACAGACACAGACACATACACACAGACAGACACATACAGACACATACAGACACACACACACAGACAGACACATACACACAGACACACATACACATACATACACATACACACACACAGACAGACACATACAGACACATACACATAGACATACACATACAGACAGACACATAGACATACACATACAGACACATACACATACACACAGACAGACACACAGACAGACACATACACACAGACAGACACACAGACAGACACATACACACACATACACACAGACAGACACATACAGACAGACACATACAGACAGACACATACAGACAGACACATACAGACACACAGACACACAGACAGACAGACAGACACACAGACAGACACATACACACAGACAGACACATACACATAGACAGACACACAGACAGACACATACACATAGACAGACACATACACATAGACAGACACATACACATAGACAGACACACAGACAGACACATACACACAGACAGACACATACACACAGACAGACACATACACACAGACAGACACATACACATACACAGACACATACACATAGACAGACACACATACACACAGACAGACACACAGACAGACACATACACACAGACAGACACACAGACAGACACATACACATAGACAGACACAGACAGACACATACAGACACATACACACAGACAGACACATACAGACACATAGACAGACACACAGACAGACACATACACACACCCAGATAGACAGACACATACACACACCCAGATAGACAGACATACATACAGACAGACACATACACACAGACAGACACACCCAGACATAGACACACATACAGACAGACACATACACATACACACCCAGACATAGACATACACACAGACAGACATACAAATACACAGACAGACATACATACAGACAGACACATACACACAGACACACCCAGATAGACATACACACAGACAGACATACAAACCCACGGACATACATACACATATTTTCACAGTAAAGGTTTTACCTCACATAATTATCTCACAAAATATCAAATCTATGAGATTTTGATGTTATATATTTTGAAAACAATACCTTAACATCAGTATGAGCGGCTGGTTTGAGCAGAAAGAGGTGAGGAAATTCTGGTTGGATATGGCCGGTTTAACCCTTTAGCATTTAAACCGGCCATACGTGGCCAGAATTCTCTCACCTCTTTCTGGTGAAACCGGCTGTAACTGGCCACTCATACTGATGTTAAGGTATTGTTCTCTAGAATAAATAATATCAAAATCTCATAGATTCAATATTATGTGAGATAATTATGTAAGGTAAAGCCTTTACCACAAAAATACAATAGTATATATAGAGAGGGATAAGCTGTGGTGGTGTGCAGGAGAGAAGACTGTGTCAGTATGGACATGTGATGCACATGGAGGATGACTGATGGGTAAAGAAGTGCCAAGAAATCCCAGTAGAAGGAAGACGCAGTAGAGGAAGACCACAAAAATCATTGGCGGAGGTGGTGACAGCTGACCCCAGATCGCTGAAGCTCACGGAGGAGATGACGAAGGACCGTGACGAATGGAGAGATGCTGTGCTGAATTGGACCCGTCCCACCCTTGCAAGCAGGGAAAAGCGGACATAAAATGATGATGATGATGAGATTAATGTAAATGCTAAAGGGTTAAGAACTTACCGTTTCCTGTCAAGTTCTTCTCAATGAAAGTATTTTCCATCAAAAGCGGTGTCTTTTGACGTTCAGTAGGACTGAGGCTGCAGCCATTTTTCATGTTCTCCTCAGTAATGGTTTTAATCTGTTCTAGTTGGTTGGTGGTGACAACAAACTTGTTGAACAGAAGGTGAATCTAGAAGAGGATATAAGAACAAATAGAGATGCCCTTCTTTTCATTGCAAACTTTATATAATACAAGGGATAGATAGTGATAGTATACAGTCTAGCCCAGTCATTCGCGGAAGTTTCTTTAGAATCTAACAAATAATTGTTCGTGGAAACCATCAGATATTCGCAGAATTGTAAATATCTTCCACGATTTTTTTTAATGGCATTTTTCATGGCAATATATATATTTTTTAATGCTAAATTATTAATAACAATAAACCATATTTGGCGGCCTATTGAACACTCCTCGCATAAGACGCTCCCTCTTTTTTTAATTATATTTTACATTATATTGTGACGTTATAGACATTTTTATGGACCACATCCAATATTCGCAGTTTTTCACTCTTCGCAGGTGTTCTAGGAATGTAACCCCCGCAAATACTGGGGGACAACTGTATATAATATTATCTACACATAATATAAAAGAGAAATGTTGGTTGGTTCCTTTGTGTAACAACTGAAAAGTAAGTACAGCAATGGAATAAGGGTTTAATACCCAGGAAAGTTTATTGATACTAATTTCATAACATCAAAGAAGAAGAAAAACATCGCAGGTATGTTAACCAACCTGACAGCTATTTCTAGCAGGTTGAGAATCAACCATAAGTCCTCCAGGGGAAATACATTCGCCATCTTGTATATTTACATTCAACTGTCAACCTTAACTGACCCTCAACTTGATCTACCTCCCTACTCACCACCATAGGCTCTGAGCCGGCCAGCCACAGGTGTGAGCCTCGTGAGATGGAATGGCTCTTCCAGCGCATCTCCCTTACCATCCTCCGGGGAAACGCCTTCTCCATTCTGTCCGCTGGGGCTGTGGGGCAGCCAGCACGTGGGACCCCATTTGCTCACCATACAGAGAGATGGGGAGGGCAAGAGAGATGGAGGCGATGACAGTGGGAGTTTGGCTCTTCCACGTTCGGTCCATATGTTTGTTGTTGTGTTCAGTAATCAGTTAATGAGTCTGTTTATGTTAATTGTATTAATTAAGAAATATTCTCTATCTTGTACATTTACATTTATTCAACTGTCAACCTCAACTAACTCTCTACTAACTTGTCATTAGTATACTACTTTGTCTCCATATCTGAAGCCAAGCTGGGACAGGAGCTTAACACACAAAACGTTTTCCACCAACTCAATAAATGACCTTTGATGGTGAGATAGAGAGAGGCTAACTAAAGACTACATTTGACAAATAAACTGCTTAACACAACTTTGTATACTGGACCAAAATCGGTCATCCATGTCCAAAATAGATTCTTTTGAATTCCTTTTCTCTGCCTGTTCAAAGAAACCTAGCTTCCCCCTCCACCACCTCTCACACCCAACTAGCATTCTTCTCTTTCTCCTGCTTCTTCTTTATCTTCTTCACTCTCTACCCTCCTCTCCCACACCTCTCTAATCAAATGACCTCTCCTCCATCCCCACCACTAAATACTTGCTCCATTTGATAGGACCACCACCACAACCCCACCGCCACTACCTCACCACCACGCCCACCACCTTACTACCATCACCACCACCACCACAACCGCCACCACCTCACCACCACCACCACCACGCCCACCACCTTACTACCATCACCGCCACCTCACCACCACCACCACCATGCCCACCACCTCACCACCATCACCACCACCATGCCCACCATTAGTTATCTACAAACTGAGACACACCTGTTTCTGTAATGATAGTATCACAGATTGACAATATTTATATTAGTTAAAACAACCAGAACTGACCAAATTTATCTGACATTCCTTGTGATTTCATATGAATGAAACAGTTCTAGTCCTGTAGAAATCATCTCTCTCTCTCTCTCTCTCTCTCTCTCTCTCTCTCTCTCTATATATATATATATATATATATATATATATATATACAGATGTGAGAAAAACCACAGACCCTCCATCTCAACCCTACTTTTGAAAAGCAGAAGAACTGCGAAACCGGTAAAGGAACCAAATAAATATATATATATTTTTTTAAATAATACTC
>OZ024759.1:36691034-36695759 GCA_964016885.1 Eledone cirrhosa | reverse complement strand
ATATTAATACAGTATTATATATATATAATACAGTATTATATATATAATACAGTATTATATAATACAGTATTATATATATATAATACTGTATTATATATATATAATACTGTATTATATATATATAATACAGTATTATATATATATAATACAGTATTATATATATATAATACAGTATTATATATATATAATACAGTATTATATATATATAATACTATATTATATATACTGTGCTAGGGTGAGAAATAAAATTCTAATTTTATATATATATATTAACTAAAAGTTAATTTGTCTCTAAAACCTACCATGCTGCCTCGGCTATGGAAACACTGTCTTATATCTTGTTCCATTTCTCTTAGACTTGAAGAATTATACTCCCCTGAAGATTATGACAGATTCTTCAATTATTGGCAGTTCCAATAATAATTCTTCCCCATACGAAACGATGGTAGGGATATATATATATATATATATATATATATATACAAGTGAAGTTAGACAGAAAAATGTTTTCCTCTATCTTGTTTATACTCCCAGAATTAGTTTTTTTTTCTCATTTAACTTATATATATATATAAACAATGAGTTATATGGTTTGTTGATTATTATTCCAACAGAGTTAATTTTATAACAGATTTGAAGCACTCTACAGGATTTATCTGGAGTATTATTATATATATATATACATACATACACAGACGTGTGTATGTAATGGGGAGAGGTTAAAGAGTTGTGTGATTTTAAAGCCGTTGTGAAGGGAATTAACACTGAACCGGGATAGATAAGCAAAGGTTGTGAATAAGGTCCACCGGGAATATAATATCTCGTTGTTTAGCCATACGTGAGGTCTGAAAGAACAGAAGGCCGATGATTAAAGGCATTCTTGCCATCACCACCTCGCCTTTATATCAGACAAGTTAAAAATACTTCAAATTTAACGTATCATCAAGGGAAACAACTCGTCTCGGAACAAATTCCAGAGTTATCTCCACTTAATATCGTATCGTATGTTTTAAGCTTTCTACTACTACTTTAGTAGTAGTAGTAATGGTTTTGTGGTGGTGGTGGCGTGGTGGTAATAGGAATAGTAATGGTAGTGGTTGTAGCAGTAATGGTGATGGTGGTGGTTGTAGCAGTGGTGGGAGTAATAAAATAGAAGGGAGGAGGGGTTTCTTTGCCATCAGTGAAAGGGGGAGTGTTTGAGGAGAAATTTTCAATGAAAAATAGTTTCATACCTTATCTTCGTTAAAACACACACACACACACACACATGTATACAGACAAGCCCAAACATTTACATAGCACACACATATTCATACACACACGTATGTATACACCGATCCACACACGTATACATACAAACACATATATATATGTATGTATACAAAAAAACAGAAAAACACATACATATTTATATTTACACACAAACACACAAGAAAATAAATTAAAAAATCTATTAATATAAAATAAATATAAATCTTTTTTTTTTATATTAGTATAGAATTAACATTATCATTATATCATATTTGAATTATTATTATTAATGTAAAAATTCTTATATTTTCCATTGTGTAATAATTTATTTAAACTTTTTATATTTTTTCTTTTAAATTAGGGAAACTTTAAAAAATATATTCACTTGTTAGAGTTATGGGTGGGGTAGAAGATTTAAAATAAATGAAAGAACAGAGAAGATTTTAACCCTTTAGCATTTAAACCAGCCATATCCAGCCAGAATTCTCTCACCTCTTTCTGTTCAAACCAGCCATATCCGGCCAGAATTCTCTCATCACTCATACTGATGTTAAGGTATTTTTCTCAAAATAAATAATATCAGAATCTCATAGACTCAATATTATGTGAGATAAAGCCTTTACCGTGAAAATACAATAGTATATATATATAGTAATGTGAATGTTAAAGGGTTAAAGCAGAGAGAGCAAGTGCCAATCTTGGCAGGATTTGAACTTGGAAATCACCGTACATACTCGGATATAAGCCGATTCCCTACCCTATTTTATGACTGAGAAATGGGCAAAAGACCAAACCCCATTTATAAGCCGAGGTAGCTAGTCAAAACAAGATGTGTAGATGACAAATGTAAGCCGACCCCCCCCCCCCCCCCCCCCCCTCCAATTTGACCATCTATTTTTTTGGTCACATGTTCCTCGGCTTATATTCAAGTACATATATGGTAAATAGTCTCTCTTACTCCACAGAATTTTTTTTTAAATAATTCTTTCTAAGAGAGGCATAACAATTTGGGGGAAAAGAGAGAAGTCAATTATATTGACCCTAGTTTAAAACTGGTATTGTATCGACCATGTTGACCATGATGGGGTTTGAATTCAGTGCGTAGAAAGTCACAACTAAATACCACAAAGTATATTGTCCGATGCCCTACAGATTCTGCCAATCCACCAGCCTGAATTTGCCACAACGCCAGCAAAATGAAAGGGAGAGGAAAGTCTATTAAATTGATCCAGTGTATTACTGGTACTTTATATTATCGACCCCCGTAAAGATGAAAGGCAAAGCTAACCTCGGCAGGATTTGAACTCAGAATGTAAAAGGTCATAACTCTATGCTGCAATGCATGGTGTCTGATGCTCTATCGATTCTGCCAATCCACCGTTATGTCAATAATAATAATTGTTTCTACTTTAGGCACAAGGCCAGCAATTACCCAGTGCATTACTGGTACTTTATTTTATCGACCCCGTAAGGATGAAAGGCAAAGTCAACCTCGGCGGGATTTGAACTCAGATCGTAAAGGGACGTAACTATGCTGGAAAGCATGGTGTCCGACCCTCTACCGATACTGCCAATCCACCACGGTTTCTAATTTAGGCTTAAAACCAGCATTTGGGGGTGAATTGCAACCTCCCCAGTACTTAGTATTCTATTCTGACAACCAAGGAAGAATGAACACAAAGTTGACCTTGGTGGGATTTGAACTCGACTATAATGAGCCAGGACAAATCCTGTTAAGCATCAGTCCGATGCTCTACCGACCAATCAATCTTATTTTAATTTTCAATATTTTTTCTTTTAAAATAATTGTTTCTACTTTAGGCACAAGGCCAGCAATTATCCCAGTGTATTACTGGTACTTTTAATTTTATCAACCCTGTAAGGATGAAAAGCAATGCTAACCTGGGCAGGATTTGAACTCAGACTGTAAAGGGCCGTAACTCTATGCTGCAAAGCATGGCGTCCGACCCTCTACTGATACTGCCAATAATGATTTCTAGTATAGGCACAAGGCCAGTAATTGGGGGGGGGGAGTCAATTAAATCGACCCCAGTTCATTACTGGTACTTTATTTTATCAACCCTGTAAGGATGAAAGGCTAAGCTAACCTCAGCGGGATTTGAACTCAGATCGTAAAGGGCCGTAACTCTATGCTGCAAAGCATGGCGTCCGACCCTCTACTGATACTGCCAATAATGATTTCTAGTATAGGCACAAGGCCAGTAATTTGGGGGGGGGGGGAGTCAATTAAATCGACCCCAGTTCATTACTGGTACTTTATTTTATCAACCCTGTAAGGATGAAAGGCTAAGCTAACCTCAGCGGGATTTGAACTCAGATCGTAAAGGGCCGTAACTCTATGCTGCACAGCATGGTGTCAGACCCTCTACCGATACTGCCAGTCCACTAATAATTTAGGTCAAACAATTTCAGGG
This sequence comes from Eledone cirrhosa, assembly GCA_964016885.1. Classification (NCBI taxonomy): domain Eukaryota; kingdom Metazoa; phylum Mollusca; class Cephalopoda; order Octopoda; family Eledonidae; genus Eledone; species Eledone cirrhosa. The sequence goes on along the minus strand of OZ024759.1, from coordinate 36,692,073 downwards.
AAGGAGAGGAAAGTGAATTGCACCAACCCCAGTATTTTACTGGTAATTTGTTTAATGAGCTCCCAAAGGTATAATAATTCTACCTTTGGGGGCTGATTAAACCTTTTGACTAAGATCAAAGTGTAGCCCCAAAGGTATAACAATAATAATAATAATAATAATAATAATAATAATAATGATAATGTTTGTATTTTTAGTTAGGCACAAGGCTAATTAGAGAGAAGAGAAAGAAAGGTGAAGTATAATCTACTGAGAAGACACCTCCCTCCCTTCGACTCCCATTCTCTCCCTCTCTCCACATATATTACTGGTACTTAAATCCATCAATCCCACAAAGTCGACCTCAACGAGATTCAAACTCAACCAAAAAAAAAAAAAAATATCTGGGTGACAAAAATCTGGACATTTCTAAACCATCCTTCCCACTCTGTAGAATCAGAAATAATGGTTTCTAATTTAGGCACAAGGCCAGCAACTTTGGGGTGGGGGAGTGGTAAATCATACTGACCCCCCCCCCCCCAGTAGTTTACTGGTACGTTATTTAACTCCCCTTAAGGATGAGAGACAAAGTTCACCTCAGCAGAATTTGAACTCAGAATGTTATAAAATACTGAAAAACATTTGTCCAACTCTCTTCTAACGATTCTGCCAGTCCCCCACTCTCGTAGAAATAATAATAATGATTTCTACTATAGGCACAAGGCCAGGGGGGGAGGGGAAAGTCGATTAAATCGACCCCAGTGCATTACTGGTGCTTTATTATATATATCGACCCCGTAAGGATGAAAGGCAAGGCTAATCTCGGCAGGATTTGAACTCGGAACGTAAAAGACCAAAACTCTATGCTGCAAAGCATGTTGTCCGAAGCTCTACCAATTCTGCCAATCCACCACCCTAATATAATAATAATAATAATAAGTAAGTATGTTTTGAAACAGCGAGCGATTTTGAAATTAGAAATATAAGCTTTCGCCATATTTTTTGACTAAATAAACTTTAGCCTGAGAGAGGGGTTTAGAGCCCTCTAAGAAATGGAAAA
>OZ024759.1:36683534-36686034 GCA_964016885.1 Eledone cirrhosa | reverse complement strand
CTACCAACTATCAGAACTAATACACAATACTTATAATATAGAAATATAGGGGTTGGAAAGCTTACCTGACAACGAAGTAGTATGCCAACACTCCCCAGAACCCAAGAAAGGGAGTATATAGATAGAAAATCTTTATAAAAAATGCTGCCATCCAAGCAAGATCCTTGGGAAAGAAGAAAAAAGAAAAATTAGAACAGTTTACAGTATTTTTTACACAAGGGTGTTTTATAACATTTGTTTTTAGTATATAGACCTATATATAGGGACACTTGTTGTATAAGAGACAGCTACATCTGTTGTATGAGGGACAGCTACATCTGTTGTATGGGGGACAGCTACATCTGTTGTATGAGGGACGTTTATATTGCATAATTAGACATATTTATGTATGTGTATATATATAAGAGAAACAAAGAAGACACAGAAAGAAGAGATTGGAGAGAGAGAGAGAATATATATATATATAGAGAGAGAGAGAGAGAATATATATATATATATATAGAGAGAGAGAGAGAATATATATATATATAGAGAGAGAGAGAGATTCAATATCAATACATACGGCCCAAGCTCTCCTTGAAATAGCATAATGTAGAAGAGCATACTGGAAGTATACAGGAAACAGGAGTGGTGGACCAACTGAAGTGACAACAACAACAATTGTAATAATAATAACAACAATAAAAATGATTTCTAATTTAAGTACAAGGACAACAATTTGTAGGGAGGGAGGGGGGGGGGCTTGCTCAAGGACACAGTGGACTGGAGCAATGTGAAATAAAGTGTCTTGCTCAAGGACACAGTGGAAACAAAAATGCATTAAAATAAATTCTGTTTTATATGCATTAAACATACAATTCAATTATGTCTGTAGATCATTTTATTTTTGGGAAAGGCGTGTATTCTAATAAATATTACCTGTACAGGTAATCAAAGTATGTATACATTTATGGACACCCTGTGTGTGTATATATATATATATATATATATATATATATATATATACATAGAGAGAGAGAGAGAGAGAGAGAGCATTGGGCTTGCAATCGAAAGACTGTGAGTTCGATTCTCGAACCGGGTGATGTGTTGTGTCCTTGAGCAAGACACTTTATTTCGCATTGCTCCAGTTTACTAAGCTCTAGTGCCAAGCTGTATTGGCCATAGCCTTTCCCTTGGATATCATCGGTGGCATGGAGAGGGGAGGCTGGTATGGATGGGTGACTGTTGGTCTTCCTCAAACAACCTTACCTGGACTTGGGGCTCGGAGGGAAACTTTCTAGGTGTAAATCACATGGTCATTCGTGACCGAAAAGGGTCTTCAATATATATATATATATATAAAAAAATATATATGGTACTTACTGATAAAGAAATATCTGTGTTGGAAATTATATGGCATACTTTTCTTCTTCTTCTTTGCCACCTATCAATGGAATTGGTTATTTCAGGATTAAAAATATCTGTGAGGTAATTCTTGTAAAGGCAGACACACACACAGAGGCAGACACACACACACACAGAGGCAGACACACACACACAGAGGCAGACACACACACACACAGAGGCAGACACACACACACAGAGGCAGACACACACACAGAGGCAGACACACACACACACAGAGGCAGACACACACACACAGAGGCAGACACACACACACAGAGGCAGTCACACACACACAGAGGCAGTCACACACACACAGAGGCAGTCACACACACACAGAGGCAGACACACACACACACAGAGGCAGACACACACACACAGAGGCAGACACACACACACAGAGGCAGACACACACACACACAGAGGCAGACACACACACACAGAGGCAGACACACACACACAGAGGCAGACACACACACACACAGAGGCAGACACACACACACAGAGGCAGACACACACACACACAGAGGCAGACACACACACACAGAGGCAGACACACACACACACAGAGGCAGACACACACACACAGAGGCAGACACACACACACAGAGGCAGACACACACACACAGAGGCAGACACACACACACAGAGGCAGACACACACACACAGAGGCAGACACACACACACAGAGGCAGACACACACACACAGAGGCACACACACACACACAGAGGCAGACACACACACACAGAGGCACACACACACACACACAGAGGCAGACACACACACACAGAGGCAGACACACACACACACAGAGGCAGACACACACACACAGAGGCACACACACACACACACAGAGGCAGACACACACACACAGAGGCAGACACACACACACACAGAGGCAGACACACACACACAGAGGCACACACACACACACACAGAGGCAGACACACACACACAGAGGCAGACAAACACACACAGAGGCAGTCACACACACACAGAGGCAGTCACACACACACAGAGGCACACACACACACACAGAGGCAGACACACACACACAGAGGCAGACACACACACACAGAGGCAGACACACACACACAGAGGCAGACACACACACAC
>OZ024759.1:36648534-36663534 GCA_964016885.1 Eledone cirrhosa | reverse complement strand
ACCACTAAGCCATGTACCTTCACATATATATCATCATCATCATCGTTTAACGTCCATCTTCCACGCTAGCATGGGTTAGATGGGAGTTGTCCCAATTTGAGGCAAGGTTGGTCAGGTGACTGTGTCTTGCTCATATAGGACTTTCTGGCAGATTTTCTATGGCTGGATGCCCTTCCTAACACCAACCACATTTACAGTGTGGACTGGTAACTTTTTACCATGTTACCTACACGGCCAGTATTGGTATATATATACATATATATATATCACCATCGATTAACGTCTATCTTCCACACTAGCTTGGGTCAGACAGGTTTTTCCCATTTAGAGGCAAGTTGGGCCAGGTGACCATGTCTCGCTCATATGGAGTGTTTCTGGTTGGATGCCCTTCCTAATGCCAACCACATTGACAGTGTGGGCTGGGTGCTTTTTGTCATGACACCTGTTCTCACTTTAACCACACAGCCATACCTACATCTGCCATAAAATTCTTTGAGATAAAATAATGATTTCTACTTTAGGCAATTTGGGCGAGAGAGGAGATTCGATTAAATCTACCCCAGTTTATTACTGGTACTTTATTTTATCGACCCTGTGAGGATGAAAGACAAAGCTAACCTCGGCAGGATTCAAACTCAGAACGTAAAAGGCCATAACTCTATGCTGCAAAGCATGGTGTCTGACTCTCTACAGATACTGCCAATCCACCACCCTTTCTTTGAGATAAAATAATTTTAAAAAAACATCAATATTTTGATTTTAAATCTAAACAGAGTCATCCTAACTTATATAGTCATTGTTTTACATTTGACATTTTTAAAGGTTAAATAAAATGGTTGTTTAAGTACTTTCTGCTGACTGGTGTCAAGTTATATGGACAGGGAGGCAGGTTCAACTTTGAAAGTTCAATCAGTGACAGAGGGAGAAAGTGCACGCAAACAGAGAAGCACACATACACACATATATGCAACAAACATGCATAAGTATGCATACACACACACAAGCACATACACGCATGCGTGTGCACACACACACACAAGTATTTGCACACATTCACACATATTCACATTCTATTTATAAAATCATTTAACCCTTTTGATAGCAAACCTTCTGAAATCACACTCAAGGTTCTGGATCAAGACTGACCTGGGCTAAACAACAACAACAACAACAGCAACTGAAAACTGAGCCATTGAAATGTGAAGATCAGAAACATGTGGGAGCAGGACTGACCTGGGGTTAAACAACAACAACAGCAAGCAGTAAACAATAAAGAAATGAAGGAAAGAAAGCGTAGAAGTTTGTAAGATACTGACAGTAGCATCTTGTCCTGCGTAATGTCCAATTACTTTACTCCCTCCAGGATGGCGCTGGGACCAATTTGTAATATTGTAAACCTGTCTGTCTATAACAAGCCAGCGGTCCTCCTTCTGGTTGTGTTTTTTTATCTCCTCCCATGAGTAATATCTCTGTGATGGACTACTGTTGGGACTGGGTGAAGCTGTATCGGAATTTTCTCCACCTCTTCCCATTTTTGCTTATCCTGAAGAAGAAAGAGAAAAAGAGAGAGATGAGAGATGGTGAAACACAAATAACAAAAAAGAATTTTAGAAGAGGTGAGAGAATTCTGGCCAGAACTCTCTCAAATGGGTCATAACTGGCCACTCATACTGACATTAAGGTATTGTTCTCAAAATAAATAATATCAAAATCTCATAGATTTCATATTATGTGAGATAATTACGTAAGGTAAAGCCTTTACTGTGAAAATACAATAGTATATATAGAGTATTGTAAATGTTATGTGATGTAAAGACGTTACTGTTAAAATACAATAGTATATATAGAGTATTGTAAATGTTATGTGAGGTAAAGTCTTTACTGTGAAAATACAATAGTATATATAGAGTAATGTAAATGTTATGTAAGATATTATGTGAGGTAAAGCCTTTACTGTGAAAATACAATAGTATATATAGAGTAATGTAAATGTTATGTGAGATATTATGTGAGGTAAAGCCTTTACTGTGAAAATACAATAGTATATATAGAGTAATGTAAATGTTATGTGAGATATTATGTGAGGTAAAGCCTTTACTGTGAAAATACAATAGTATATATAGAGTAATGTAAATGTTATGTGAGATATTATGTGAGGTAAAGCCTTTACTGTGAAAATACAATAGTATATATAGAGTAATGTAAATGTTATGTGAGATATTATGTGAGGTAAAGCCTTTACTGTGAAAATACAATAGTATATATAGAGTAATGTAAATGTTATGTGAGATATTATGTGAGGTAAAGCCTTTACTGTGAAAATACAATAGTATATATAGAGTAATGTAAATGTTATGTGAGATATTATGTGAGGTAAAGCCTTTACTGTGAAAATACAATAGTATATATAGAATAATGTAAATGCTAAAAGAGTTAAACTACTTCTGGTTTTATGAAACAAAACAACCTATTTCAAAGGGTTCTTATTTACATTAAAATCTTCCAACATAATTTGCTTTAACCCTTTAGCATTTGAACTAGCCATATCCGGCCAGAATTCTCTCACCTCTTTCTGTTCAAACAGGTCATAACCGGCCACTCATACTGATATTAAGGTATTATTCTCAACATAAATGATATCGAAATGTCATAGATTCAATATTATGTGAGATATTATGTTAGATAAAGTCTTTACCATGAAAATACGATAGTATATATAGAGTAATGTAAATGATAAAGGGTTAAAACCCTTTTGTTAAATTACAGTACAAATGCCATCTTAATAACGAAATTATTATTATTGTAAATCTGTCCAGATTCTTCATTAATTAATTCAAATCCAGTGTATTTCATTATATGTTAATAAAAGGGTTAACTATTTCTTTAGTGTCTGGCAGTCTCCCAGGTGTGAACACATCTCCCCAGTACTAATAGTTTTATTAACAATGTGTACAGACATGTGTTCATTTATTTCAACAATCGGCTTATTATTATTGTTAGTATTACTGTATGTATTGTTACAAAGTGTATTAATTACATGTCGTTATTACAGTTAATTGCTGTTCTACTAATTATCGTTATAGCTATTATTATTATTTCTTCTTCCCTGGAAGCTAATCCACTTATGTCATATTTGTATAATGACAAATTATTATCATTATTATTATAATTAAGGCGGTGGGTTGGCAGAATTGGTAGAGGGTCGGACACCGGGCTTTGCAGCATAGAGTTCCGGCCCTTTATGATCCGAGTTCAAATCTCGCCGAGGTTAACTTTGCCTTTCATCCTTACGGGGTAGATAAAATAAAGTACCAGTAATACACTGGGGTCGATTTAATTGACTTTCCCTTCTCCCATATTTGCTGGCCTTGTGCCTAAAGATGAAACTATTATTATTATTATTAAAGCACCAGTAATACACTGGGGTAATTGTTGGCCTTGAGCTGAAATCAGAAACCATTATTATCATTATGGTGGATTGGCAGTATCGGTAGAGTGTCTGACGCTATGCTTTGCAGCATAGAGTTACGCCCCTTTACGTTCAAAGCTCAAATCCCGCGGAGGTTAACTTTGCGTTTCATCCTTACAGGGGTCGATAAAATAAAGTACCAGTAATACACTGGGATAATTGCTGGCCTTGTGCCAAAAGTAGAAACAATTATTATTATTGGCAAAGGAAGCAGATTGGTAAATCAGAGAAAATGTTTTGTGGTATTTAGTTACAGCCCTTTCTGTTCCGATTTGAAAAATCCTGCTGAGGCCAACGTCGCCTTTCATTCTTCTGAGGTTGATAAAATAAAGTACCAGTAACGCACTGGGGTTGATTTAATCAACTTTCTCCTTCCCTCAAAATTGCTGGCATAGTTTCTATGTTAGAAATTGTTGTCAGGGTTGACAGAAAAGTTGGACATCGCCGCCACCAACACCACCACACCACCACCACCACACCACCACCACACCACCACCACCACCACCACAACAGTATAACATAGACACTGCCAATACTACCACCACCACCACTTTACATCTACTTTGAAATAGATCATACACTAGGTCACAATGACACCACCTACACTTACCACAGTGTACAGAAGTGTTACACTGACACACTGCATGTAACACTACACCACCTACACTTACCACAGACTGATACACTGTGTATAGCTTGTCTAACACTTGCCACAGTGTACAGTAGATCTGGCTGATACACTGTGTGTAGTATCATCATCATCATCATCATCTGGTGGCCTCAGTCGAAATCGACTCAACAATTGATCTCCACGTGGATCTGTCGTTCATTGCCGTTGCCAAGTCCTGGATTTCAATACCAGAATCTCTGGAGATGACATCAGGATAGGAGAGCTTGCGCCCCATTATTACTGACTGCTTGTGGTTTCCAAAGTACTAATAGGGACACAGCCTCATAGGTGGCATGGCGGTAGTGGCCAGAAAATCTTACTCTCCTTTTACGTAAAACATAAAAGGAGAGTAAAATTCAAGAGTAGTATAGCTTGTTTAACACTTACAAAACACCACGAACACTTACCACAGACTGATACACTGTAGTATAGCTTGTCTAACACTTATAACAGACTGATAGCTTATCTAACACTTACCAACACCACCAACACTTACTACAGTGTACAGTGGTGTTCCTTTAAATGATGTCACACCACTGACACACTGTTGGCCTGACATCAGGTGACATGTTGGGCATCATGTGCAGTCATGTGACCTGTACATCAGGTGACATGTTGGGCAATTAAAAGAAAAACATTTGACAGCTAGACAATCTTGAACTATTGGTGGCGGTGGTGGGGAATAGCAGTTGTGGTAGTTATGACGATGGTGGTGGTGGTGGTGTTGTCGGGTGGGCAGGGCAGAGTGACAGAGAGAGAGAGATGTAGAGGCCTGAAAGAGCCGGTAGTCAGAGAGAGAGGGAGAGAGGAGAAAGAAAGAGACAGAAAGTCAGATAGATAGACAGAGATAAAGATATTGGTCAAGAGAGGGAGAAACGGACCAGCAGTCAGAGAGAGAGAGAGAGAGAGACCGACCGGCAGAGAGAAAGATATTGGTTGAGAGTGAGAGAAAGAAAGAGAAAGTAGAGAGAGAGAGAGAGAAAGAAAGTAGAGAGAGAGAGAAAGAAAGAGAAAGTAGAGAGAGAGAGAAAGAAAGAGAAAGTAGAGAGAGAGAGAAAGAAAGAGAAAGAGAGAGAGAAAGAGAAAGTTCTATTTTAAGAGAGGACAACTTTGTTTTATTTAACCAGTTAATCAACTCACTGTCTTCTTGTTGCTATGGACAAAAATAAACACTAACACACATACACACTAACACATACACATTAACACACATACACACTAACACATACACATTAACACACATACACATTAACACATACACTAACACACACACACACTAACACATACACATTAACACATACACATTAACACACATACACTAACACATACACATTAACACATACACATTAACACACATACACTAACACATACACATTAACACAGACACATTAACACACATACACTAACACATACACATTAACACATACACTAACACACATACACATTAACACACATACACTAACACATACACATTAACACACATACACTAACACATACACATTAACACACATACACTAACACATACACATTAACACACATACACATTAACACATACACTAACACACATACACACATTTTGTGTGTGTAATTATCATCATTATTTAACGGAGGTGGGGGGGGGGGGGGGCGTCACTGCTACACACCCAAATGTGTATATAATATATATATATATATATATATATATATATATATATATATAGACACCATATCAATCATCTCCAGTTGGATAGATAAAGTGAAGACATAAATCAACCTCATTTTCTTCTTCCACAGCAGTATCATCACTATCATCACCATTGTACCATCATCACCATCATCATCATACCATCTTAATTATCATCATCTTCATCCTCATTATTATCATCATCATCATCTTCACCATCATAACTATTATCATCACCACTATCAACAACACTACAACTGCAATAATCATCATCATTTATATGTATACACACACACACATGTATACACACACACACATATAAACACACACACACACACACACACACACATATAACAAATAGATTTGTTTATCTCTTCAGTTTAGGTGTTTTTGAATATTTTCTGTTTGTATTCTTATTAGTTTGTTGATGATGATGATGGTGGTGGTGGTGGTGGTGGTGGTGGTGGTGGTGTTGATGATGATGGTGGTGGTGTTGTTAGTGGTGGTGGTGGTGGTGTTGATGATGATGGTGGTGGTGGTGGTCGTTGTCGTTTTGTTGGTGTTGTTAGTGATGGTGTTGATGGTAATGTTGATGATGTTGGTGGTGGTGGTGGTGTTAGTGCTGTTAGTGGTGGTGATGTTGGTGTATGAGGTAGTGGTGGTGGTGGTGCTGTTGTTGTTGGTGTCTACTTCCTCTTCTGTGTTTAATCATTATTAATTCTGAGAAATTCTCGTGGGAAGAAACAATATCATAAAAATCACAATACTTCTGCTATCACCAACACTACACTACCACCAATACCACCACATCACAAACAACACTACAACCAACACTCCACCACCACCACCACCACTGTGGAGAGCAAGTAACTGTGAAGAAGACCTGAATTCACATGACACACACACACACACACAAAATAACACAGAAGACATAGGCATGGCAAAGCAGTTAAAAAGTTTGTCCTTCACACAATTGAAGGGTCCTCCCAGCCCTTTGTTTGGCAAGCTTTCTACAGCTGGATGCCCTTCCTATCACCAACCACTTTGCAGAGTGTACTGAGTGTATTTATCATGTAGACCACTAACACTAGAGAGGCTGTCATGTCCTTGACATAATTAAAAGGTCCTCCTCCCAACCCTTTGTTTGGTAAGCTTTCTATGACTGAATGCCTTACCTATCACCAACCACTTTACAGAGTGTACTGAGTGTATTTATCCTGTAGATCACTGTTATAATGGTGTGCAACATCTGTTAGTGTACCTATACAAACAAAGGTAAAACCAAAATATTCACCAGACGTAACTACGAGATCCCTACGAGACTCCATATACACAGTTTACTGACAGTTCACTTCAGTTATAATTCATAGACATTTCGCCTGGTCCACTTTAAGTTACGCGGGGGTGTTCAGGGTTTTTCCCTACAACAATCACCAACACTAAAGAAGCTGTCATGTCTTTGACACAACTAAAAGGTCCTCTTAAACCTTTGTTTGGCAAAGTTTTGTCTGGCTTGATAACCTTCCATCACCAACCACTTTACAGTGTGTACTGGGTCCTCATCAATCTTAAACCCTTAAATTAATTCTCAAACTCATTGAAGACTTATTGTAGGGTCTGTCAAGTACATGAAGTCCTCTCTAGTGCTGGTGTCATGATAACACGCATTTAGTGTACACTATAAAGTGGCAAAGTTATTGAAAGACATGCTGTACAGAGGACCTTTTAATGGTGTCAAGGATGTGACAACTTCTCTGGTGCTGATGCCATGATAAAATGCACCCAGTACACTCTGTAAAGTGGTCGGCATCGGAAGTGACAACCAGCTGTAGAAAGCAACCCAAAACTGGAACATATGTAAATAAAATTAAATACTAACTTGGTGTTGTAATGACAACTACAACCCATTCTAGCATGGTAAAAAAACCGGATGTAAAATCACGATACACACACCTACACCACTGTCCAGTAATTATCTCTGCTCAACCAACCTTTACTAGTGAAATTATGAAAGAACTGGTTTCTTTACTTGCCAGAACTTGTAATCATCATCTTATAAACACACACACACACACATGATAGTTGAGATGAGTTGATAAACACACACACACACACACATGATAGTTGAGATGAGTTGATAAACACACACACACACACACATGATAGTTGAGATGAGTTGATAAACACACACACACACACATGATAGTTGAGATGAGTTGATAAACACAACCATATAAAAGTAAAGAATATTTCAAAACTCAAATGAGATTTTTATAGTTCACAACAAGATAGGTAAAAGACAGTAGAAGGAAGACGCAGTAGAGGAAGACCACGAAAATGATGGGCGGAGGTGGTGAGAGCTGACCTCAGATCGCTGAAGCTCACAGAGGAGATGACGAAGGACCGTGACGAATGGAGAGATGCTGTGCTGAAGAGGACCCATCCCACCCTCGCAAGCAGGGAAAAGCGGACGTAAAATGGTGATGATGATCATCAATATCATCGTTTAACGTCTATCTTCCACACTAGCATGGGTTAGACGGGATGATGATGATGATAATTACATAATAAACAACACAATATAATTATTCCATTACCAAAGGTTTCAAGAAACTAGACGATCCTTACAGAAACGTCCAGTCAGTTCATCAGAAGAAATAGTTAACTATTTCATCTCATGAATGGGCATACATATATACAGGGTGTCTCCCAAAAATTTATACACACTTTCGTGGAAGATGGGCATTAAACGATGATGATGATATGTGTGTGTGTTTATCCCGGGTTCAATCGGGGGCAACCACAGTAAGTAAGGTAATGAATACATAGAGTATATACAAGATTTAATAAAGAAATGGCTTCTACAGGACTAGAACTGTTCTCTTAATGTGTGACCAGAAATTTAGTAACTATCACTTGGAACTGCTCGGTTACTTATGGCTCATAGTGTGTGTGTATGTGTATTTATATATATATATATATATATATTTTTTTTTTTTTTAATGGAGAAATGGCTTCTACAGGACTAGAACTGTTTCATCCGAAGGAAATCATCACGGCTTTCCTGATGATTTTCTTCGGATGAAACAGTTCTAGTCCTGTAGAAGCCATTTCTCCATTACACATACACACACACTATGAGCCATAAGTAACCGGCCAGTTGCAAGTGATATTTACTAAATTTCTGGTCACACATTAAGAAATTATAAATACAGCAAACAAAAGTAGGTAAAACATAAGCATGGCTGATCACACACAAATAAACGGATGTTCAGAAAGTTATCTGTGAACCTTGCAATAAAAATACATTGTTTCGGTCCAGTTACTTGTGACTCACCCTGTATATATATATCATACACAAACACACATACTCATCATCATCATTTTTCGTCCACCTTTCCCTGCTTGCAAGGGTGGGACTGGTCCTATTCAGCACAGCATCTCTCCCCTTGTCACGGTCCTTCGTCATCTCCTCCATGAGCTTCAGCGATCTGAGGTCAGCTCTCGCCACCCCCGCCCATGTTTTACGTGGTCTTTCTCTACTGCGTCTCCCTTCTACTGGCATTTCTTGGCACTTCTTTACCCAGCGGTCATCCTCCATGCACATCACATGTCCATACCAACACAGTCTTCTCTCCCGCACACTACTCATGATCACATTTCTAATGAAATACACTCCATTTTAATTAATTAATGAAGAATTGTGAGGGATTTACTAAAATTACTAAATATTTCATTACAAAGATAACTTAATGTAAGGTTGTTATATAAAATTAAATTATGTTGGAAGATTTTAATTTAAATTGGAAACCTTCAAAATGGGTGGTTTTATTTCATAGAACCAGAGCTGGGTTTGGACAGGTTGGTAACTAAAGGGTTAAGGATACACATGTCTATGGAATGCTCAGCCACTTACATGTTAATTTCATGAGCTGGCTGTTCCATTGATCAAAACTGGAACATTTGTCATTGGATTCAACAGAGTTCTAACAACTGAAAGTATATATATATATATATATATATATATATATATATGTGTGTGTGTGTGTGTGTGTGTGTGTATAATATATACATATATACACATACATGAGTGTGTGTATGAATGTAATATATACATATACACACATACATATGAGTATATGTATAATATATACATATATATACATACATGAGTGTGTATATACGTATGTGTGTGTGTGTGTATATATATATATATATGTGTACACACACACATTCTAAGTGACTGAGTATTCCACAGACATGTCTTGTCTACATTTAACTAGCTACTCGTATTACATACAGTGTATGTATTGTAACCACAACAACAACAACAACTACTACCACTACCACAACTACCACTACTACAACAACTACCACCACCACCACTACTACAACTACCACTACTACAACAACTACCACCACCACCACTACTACAACAACAACTACCACTACAACAAGTACCACTACAACAACAACTACCACCACTACAACAACTACCACCACTACTACAACAACTACCACCACTACTACTACTACAAGTGGCTAAATGAATTAATCCTTAGCAAAGTTCCATTCAATGAAACAATTTCCTGTCCATCTTGATCAATATATTTCAGGTAATTATTATCACCATTATTCTTATCTGTGTCCCCCCTCCTCTCTCTCTCTCTCACTCTATGCCCCCTCTTTCTATACATATATCCTTCTCTCTATATATATCTATCTATATATCCCCCTTCCTTTCTCTCTCTCTCTCGCTCTCTCTCTCTCTCTCTCTATATATATATATATATATATATATATATCCCTTCCTTTCTCTCTATATATATATATCTATATCCCCCTTTCTCTCTCTCCCACTATCTCTCTGTCTCCATCCCTACATGCCATGTCAATCTACAAATATGAACCTGATGACCCCACCAACCACAGCAGCAATGTTCCAGCATTTGGCAACAGAATCAAAGCCAATATCATCATCACCATCACAATCATCATCGTTGGTATCTTTGTCATCATCATCATCGCTGCCATCAATATCATCATCAGCTGTGTCGTCATCAATACCATCATTGCCATCATCATCATCATCTTCATTATATCATCATCATCATTGTCACCATCACCATCATCTTGTTCAACATATGGCTGTGTGGTAAGATATTGACTTCACAACCCATGTCCTTCTGTATGTGGTGTCCTTGGACAAATATCTTATAATATCATAGCCTCGTATTCACTAATGTCTTGTGCGGGGAATTTGGTAGACAGAAACTATGTGAAAGCCTGTTATATATATCCCATGATAGAACACACTCAGCTGTAGAAACCATGCCAAAAAATGGTCAAGAGGATGTTGTATCAATGGCACAACCTCCATATTGTCAGCGACATGATAAAACAGACACTGTAGCCCCTGAAAGTAGTTGGTAATAGGAAGGGCATCCAGCCATAGAAAGAAAGGACCACAAGGACTGTTCAGTTGTGTCAAAGACATGACAACCTTCCTAGTATTGAGACTGGTGCCACAATAAAACACCCAGTACATTCTGTAAAGTGGTTGGTGATAGGAAGGGCATCCAATCATAGAAATATTGCCAAACAAAGAATGAAGAGGACTCTTCAGTTGTATCAAAGACATGAAAACCTCTCTAGTGTTTGTGACACGATTAAAGGCACCCAGTACACTTAACTTCCCTCTACCCAGTGTCAAAATAAAATACACCCAGTACAATCTGTAAAGTGGTAGTGTTGGTGTCATGATATAATACACCCAGTACACTCTGTAAAGTGACAGTGCTGGTGTCACAATAAAACACACCGAGTACACTCTGTAAAGAAGATTCATGCCCCACCCTGTCTGAGAGAGATCAGTAATTCTAATTAAACCTTACTGTGAAAATATGAAATGTAAATACACTTTCCATTATTCCTTCTGTACACAAAAAGTGATTAATAATAATAATTTCTCTCAATATTCATTGATTTCCACTCAAGGCGGAGTTGATGACATTACAGTTATCTTTAAAAGGTCAGGTGACATTCATTGGAGGTTACATACATATATATATATATATATACACACATATATATATACACACACATACATATATATATATATATACACATATATATACACACATATATATATATACACACATACACACACATATATATATATATATACATACATACATACACACATTATATATACATACATACACATTATATATACATACACACACATTATATATACATACACACACTTTATATATATATATACACACATTATATACATCACATATTTCCCCACTGACCACTACTATACTTGACCAACAATCTATGTTTTTCACTCTTCAACTGTCAACTTTACATCTTACTCACACACACACATGCATACACATACATATACACACATGCATATATATACACACATGCATACACATACATATACACACATGCATATATATACACACGTGCATACACATACATATACACACATGCATATATATACACACGTGCATACACATACATTTATATATATATACACACATACATACACACACATGCATACACATACATACATATATATATATACACATATATATACACACATGCATACACATACATATATATATACACACATGCATACACAAACACACACATCAATTATACACATACATTCACCTCCACCATTGGTGGTGGTGGTGGTGTTGTTGTTGGTGTCATGATGATAATAGTGATGGTGATGCTGATATGATGCAGTTCTTCCAAGATGATGGACCAACAGGACAACTTAAGAAAATTCAATAAAAAATCTATCAAATGTTATTTTCTTTTCCTTTTATATTAATAAATTCTTTCTTTAAAGCAGAGACACCCAAACTTAGAAGACTATAAACCCTGTCACCTTCTAGAGCAGTCATGGGCAACCTGCGTCCCGCGAAGCTTCCTCAATGGCTCGCCTAAGTCACTTAAGTGAAATCTGATTTTTTTTACCCAAACTTTTCAGTCGTAATTTATCTTTCTATCATTTTTACGATTAAGGAAAACAACATGTAGGAATTCTGAAGAAACAAATCAAAACAATCTGAATTACCGTTCTTGTTTTTAATGTGGGCACAAATGTAAATTAGCGCTTGCGGCCCGCCTGATGATGAGCCATATCTCATGTGGCCCACCTGATGATGAGCCATATCTCATGTGGCCCACCTGATGATGAGCCATATCTCATGTGGCCCACTTGATGATGAACCATATCTCATGTGGCCCACCTGATGATGAACCATATCTCATGTGGCCCACTTGATGATGAACCATATCTCATGTGGCCCGCCTGATGATGAGCCATATCTCATGTGGCCCGCCTGATGATGAACCATATCTCATGTGACCCACCTGATGATGAGCCATATCTCATGTGGCCCGCCTGATGATGAGCCATATCTCATGTGGCCCGCCTGATGATGAGCCATATCTCATGTGGCCCGCCTGATGATGAACCATATCTCATGTGACCCACCTGATGATGAGCCATATCTCATGTGGCCCGCCTGATGATGAGCCATATCTCATGTGGCCCGCCTGATGATGAGCCATATCTCATGTGGCCCGCCTGATGATGAACCATATCTCATGTGGCCCGCCTGATGATGAGCCATATCTCATGTGGCCCGCCTGATGATGAACCATATCTCATGTGACCCGCCTGATGATGAGCCATATCTCATGTGGCCCACCTGATGATGAGCCATATCTCATGTGGCCCACTTGATGATGAGCCATATCTCATGTGGCCCACTTCTCAAAAAAGGTTGCCCATGCCTGTTCTAGAGTGTAATAGAACCCAAACACCAAAGAAAGCTCCCCTGTAAGGTGTCACCTGTATAAAACCAGCTAAGCTTACACAGGTGTGAACTATAACAACATAGGAAGCAATCTAGTGACCTGATTAATTAATGAGGTTTGTGGTGTAGGGGTGGGGAGGGGGTACTCAGGTGCTCCCTTGTGTACAGTTGAGACAACAGATGTTACCTGGGACAGACAGAACCACCCTGACATAATATAGTTGAGGGGTATGGGGCTAGGGTGGGGGAGTGATGGGGGAGAGAGAGATAGGGAGAGAGAGGAGAGAGAGAAAGGGATTAAGGAGACAGTGAGAGAGAGAGTGAGAAAGAGAGAGACAAAGAGGTAAAAAGGTTGAAAATGGAAGACAAAAGTAGAAGGTGGTGGAGGAGTTTAAAGATTAGCTAAACATGAGAAAGGATTGTTTAACAAGTGTGGCTTCTTACTGAAGACTGGGTCTTTTGATATTGATTCCTAACAACAGATGTTTAACAATACATCAATAAATCGGACAGATTAGCTGGTCACACGACCTCACACGAAATAACAGCTAAAACTCCCTCAAATCTTGCCCTACTGTTTTAAACAACACAAAGAAAAATAGGGAATAATTTAGGGCTTGGTTAACTTATTTATAAATCATGAATACACTAAAAGACATGATGGTCATGACTGGAACAGCTTTGATGATAGGTCCACTAGGTTGTGGTTGCCCTGGAGCTAAATAATACTTACTACTACTACAGCTACTAAACTACTACTTTTACTACTACTACTACTAATACAACTACTACAACTACAACTACTACCACCACCACCACCACTACTACTACTATTACTACAAACCAACAAAGAAAGACATTGGATAATAAAAGACATGATGGTCACAGCTGGAAGACCTTTGATCATAGACCTGCTGGGTCATGGTTGACCTGGGGCTAAACAACAACAACAACGAGGGATACACTAGCTAATGTAGTCATAAAATTACTATATTTAAATAAATGATGAGAGTCACAGCTGAAACACCTTTGATCATAGGTCCAGGGGATCATGGTTGACCTGGGGTTAAACAACAACTACTACTACCACCACTGCTACTACTACTACTAATACTATGTCTACTACTACACAATGGACCAAAGACAGACGTAGTAGATAAGGTATCATAAATACATTAGGTTAGAGTAAGACATGATGGTTGTGACTGGAACAGCTTTGATGATAGGTCCACAGGATCAGGGCTGACCTGGGGTTAAACAACAACAACAACATGTTTGCTTCCCAATCATTTGGTCCTGGGTTCAATCCTACTGTGTGACATCATGGTACAGGCGTCTTTACCAGGTACAA
>OZ024759.1:36626034-36643534 GCA_964016885.1 Eledone cirrhosa | reverse complement strand
TAAGCGTCCGCTAAACTGATACGCACATATATGTATGTGTACCTGTATGTATATGTGTATATATGTATATATATATATGCATGCTACTGTACGTCTGTATACATATATGTATGTGCGTATACATACATACTTACATTTAAGTAAGTGCCGTACTAAGAGTGAGAAATGAAATTTCGTTTTCATTTTATTACAACTATATATATATAACGAAGGAAATGTGGTAAGGGAACAGGTGAACCATAATGCACCAAAGTACTCAATACTTGGGGTAGTAGAGTGGGTAATAGGAACCAGTAAGACCCCAACAGCTGAGCTCAAGCCGTTTCGACGGCTAATTAGCCGTCGAAACGGCTTGAGCTCAGCTGTCGGGGTCTTACTGGTTCCTATATATATATATATATATATATATATATATATATATTTATTTATTCAAACTTTGTTGGAGAGAATCAGTTTCAGTGCCATGTTTGTCAGAAAATCTCCAAATCAGGATTGAAGGGACATCTGAACTACAGAATAAGGAAACCCAAAGTGGAGACAAGAATGAAATGAGACATCATTGTAATATTTATGGACAGGTGTTTCACAGGCTTTCAGGTCTCAACAGCCATTTGAGATCTCATACCAGGAAGGGACAGACATAAAGTGCAAGAAGTGGTCAAGCTTTGTGTGTGTGTGTGTGTATAGAGAGAGAGAATTCCTATATATATATGGTAGGTGTCACGGCAAAAGGCACCCAGTCCACACTGTAAAGTGGTCATGTAGGTATCATGGCAAAAAGCACCCAGTACTCACTGTAAATGAGGTTGGTGTTAGGAAGGGCATCCAGCTGTAGAAACCAAGTTAAATCAGTTCTGAATGAGCAAATCAAGGTTTGCCGACCTGATCCCTCACAAAGGGACAGCCCGTCCTACCCATGCAAGCGTGGAAGATGGACGTTAAACGATGATTATGGAAGATCTTGGAAGAGTTAGTACTTAACTTGGCCATTGAGAGCTACACCTGGTTCCTGCCCCCAAACAGTATACCACTGAGTAGTATCACAGGTTCCATCCCACCCTCCACATCTAGAGTAAGGATCAGATAATGTCATATGTTGAGGGTTCAAGCAGGCAAAGCTCTTTAATATTTTGCCAAAATAACTGACAAATCTTCCTGAAGTGGATGTAGATGTTTTCAAAGATCCCAGCAAGAAACACAAATGAGGGACACTGATTTCAAACCCTTTTCTTGACCAATGACCAACCAAGAAAGGATAATGGTAGTGTAGTAATAATGGTGGTGCCCCAGCATAGTCTTAGCTACTGTCTATCTTGTATAGTACTGTAAGTGGCTGAGTATTCCACAGATACAGTGTGACTAAGCTAGACTTTTCAATTACAGCTACAGTCCATCTTGTAAGTGGCTGAATATTCCACAGACATGCATACCCTTAACCCTTTAACATTTAAACCGGCCATTTCAGGCCAGAATACTCTCACCTCTCTCTGTTCAAACTGGCTGTAACCAGCTGCTCATACTGGTGTTAAGGTATTATTCTCAAATTAAGTAAGATCAAATCATAGATTCGATATTTGCCATTCATCCTTACAGAGTTGATAAAATAAAGTACCAGTAATGCACTGAGGTCGATTTAATTGACTCCCTCCCCCCCAAATTGTTGGCCTTTGTGTCTAAACAAGAAACCATTGTGTAAATGGTTAAGTATTCCAGACACACAGGTGTGTATGTACATATGTGTATTTATATATATATAAAATCATCATCATTTTACGTCTGCTTTTCCCTGCTTGCAAGGGTGGGATGGGTCCTATTCAGCACAGCATCTCTCCACAAGCTTCAGCGAGCTGAGGTCTGCTCTCACCACCTCCGCCCATGTTTTTTGCGGTCTTCCTCTACTGCATCTTCCTTCAACTAGGATTTCTTGGCACTTCTTTAACCAGCGGTCATCCTCCATGCACATCACATGTCCATACCATGGCAGTCATCTCTCTTGCACACTACAACTTATCCCTCTTAAACACAGTTTCTCTCTCAACTCATCTATGCTCGGTCATTCACACACATTGACATTGCACATCCAACGGAGTATGCTTGCTTCATTTCTCTCCAGCCGACGCATATCCTCCGCAGTTGCTGCCCATGTCTCACTACGGTGCAGCATCGCGCATTTCACACAGGCATCATATAACCGGCCTTTCGTACGCAGGGAGAAACCCTTCTTTGTTAACAGAGGAAGCAGCTCCCTAAACTTCTTCCAAGCTGTCCTTATTCTAGAAACTATGGCCTCGGAACACTCCCCCTCCCATGCTAATCTGATCACATAGGTACTGGAAGCTATCAACCACTTCTATAGAACCTACCTGGATGTACACAGGCAGACATACAACAGGAGAGAGTTAAAGAGAGGTAGTAGTAGTAGTATGTTGACATCATTGATTAATAACAAAAAGGAAAAGAAAAAAGACTTAGCGGTGAAAAATGTCATAACAGTGAAATCACAGCAAGTAAATTAACATGGACACTACAGACGAACCGAATAATGGACGAAGGCACACACCTATATATATATATATCGGAACACACACATCTATATATATATCGGAACACACACACACACATATATATATATATATATATATATATATATATATATATATAATATTACGCTCCCATATATAAGTATATTATTCTACACACAGACGTGTGTAGAATAATAATATTTAATATTGACATTTCAGCGTGACAGAAAAAGATATTTAATCATTCAATAAAACCGACTGGATTTCGCAAGCACACACACATGTAACACACGCTCACATATATAGACACACACATATGTAACACACGCTTACACACACGCTCACAAACACACACCCACATTATACACATGTAGACACACGCTCACATATACACACACACGTCATAGACATAATGTGTTACAAAATGTATGCGTGTATATATGTATGTCTGTGAATCTACGCGTGTGTATGTATGTATATATGTGTGTGTGTGTGGGTGTATATATGTATGTGTATATATGTGTGCGCATCTCTGCATATGTCGGCTTCAGTAAACGAGAACATAACATGTTAGGAATAAATGGATTTCTTTAAAACTGCAATGAAAGCCACAACTTCCTATTTCCCCACTCCTTTAGTCACGACATCCCGGTTTCGACTCTTAATAGTATATATATATATATATATATATATATATATATATATATATATACACACACACAAGGTGTCCCCCCCCCCCAAATGTATATATATATATATACACACAAGGTGCCCCCCCCCCCAAAAAAAATGTATACACACTTTGATTACCTGTACAGGCAATATTTATTA
Source organism: Eledone cirrhosa (assembly GCA_964016885.1). Taxonomy (NCBI): domain Eukaryota; kingdom Metazoa; phylum Mollusca; class Cephalopoda; order Octopoda; family Eledonidae; genus Eledone; species Eledone cirrhosa. The sequence continues at coordinate 36,640,181 of OZ024759.1, read as the reverse complement.
GAATACTGTTGAAGTGTCTATACATTTTTTGGGAACACCCTGTGTATATGTGTGTGTGTGTATATATATATATATTGAAGTATATGCGTCCCAGCGTAAGTGATCACAATAATTAAACATGAGAAAAATCAGGTAAAGAACTTACCACGAAGACAGAGGCGCCGGAGAGGAAGCTTCACTCTCCACATTTATTTTCTGTCTCTATGGGTGGTAACTTTATCCGATTTTTCTCAACCATTATTTACAGTCATCGACATTTATTATGGTCGTTTGCGTAGGGAAGCACAAACAATTTCAAAATCTTCCCCGGTGCTGTGTTTAAATATATTTCAGTGACCAGATAGATTGAAATGAAGAAAATGTTACGTCCGCCACATCACGTCTGTAGTTAAACATGCTAATATAAAGAAGGCCTGGTTGATAATGTCTGTCTAGAAGTCATACTAGCATCACAATCCTCGTTAGACTTGTTAATTGGAGAGAGAGAGACATCAGATAAGGAGATGTTGTATGGTTGATTAAATTGTCACAGTACATTACTGGTACTTTACAGGTGTAGAGAGACAGATAAGGAAATAATGGTTTCTGATTTAGACACAAGGCCAATATTTTAGTGGGAGGGGAAAGTTGATTAAATCGACCCCAGTGTGTTACAGGTACTTTATTTTATCGACCCCAGTGTGTTACAGGTACTTTATTTTATCGACCCAGTAAGAATGAAAAGCTGTGGTACTTTACCGTTGGAGAGAGAGAGAGAGATAGCTGAGATATTGTATGGTTGATTAAATTGTCACAGTACATCACTGGCACTTTACAGGTCAGTCTAGGTGAAATAGGCCTACGATCTAAGTCATTCCAGCAATGACCATCCTGTATTTAAACAAAAGAATTACAATAGAACTAGTTGTCGCGAAATGTAACTCATTTCTAGCAGACTGAACAAGAAACCACGTTAGAGGTTTCCCACTGTTTGGTTCTCACCGCATATTACTGGTACGTTTACAGGCCACACATGATGAAATTGGTCTATGATTTAAGCCAGTCCTGCAGTGATCATCAGATATTTCTTTTAAATGACAGTGGGGTGAGTTCGTTGGGAAATTTAACTGTAGTCTTACCAAGCGACCACGTAAGAGGTTTCCCTCGGTGCTTGATATTAACCGTAACTGAAAATACAAAGTGGACCCATCCACCCTACCCAGGAGAGTTGGGGTTTAAACCCATAATAAACACGACATAATAGAACTGGGTGTTTTAACATATGATGAACATCTTTGCATATAGAATTTAGGAAAAGGAAGATACGAAAAAAGGCTGTCGCCACGTTTCTCCCAAAACAATTAAGAGCCAGCTACTTCCAGCGAGAGTGGTGACAAAAAGATGTAACACTGCGGCGTGCATGCCCGTCCAAAAGTCTTAAAGTCCTGCACCACACAAAACCGTATTAACAAGACATTCTTTAACAATACAAAACAGCACTATATCTGCATCACATTAAAAATTAATGATTTTACTTTTGTTTACTGGAAATTTTCACAACGATCTGTCCACTAGTAAAGATATTATAAACATTTTAATTAACAACAAACCTGTGTTTAGATATTTTCTGCTGTATCATTACCGAGTGTTAAGAGTTAAGCCGGCTTTAAATAAGGCAAGACCTCAGAAGAAAGGGATGGGATTTAAAACTGGGTGTACAACTCCAGATGTTTTAAGCTTTTATTCTGTAATTCTACGTAGGAAAGAAGGCAGAAATTATTTTAAGGAAATTTTAAAACTCCCCATCTTTAAGGCAGGTGCCACGACCCTGTGTTTAATATTCTCTGAGTCTGAGTATCATTTGTAATATTATGGCTATTTTAAAACATTTTATGACTGTTTTAAGTTATCATTTACTATGTAATATTTGACATAAAACTAGATTTAGAATTGCACATGCAGGGGGCAAACTGCACGTTTAAATATAACACCGAAAGAAGGATTTACAGTAAGTTATTTAATCATGACGACCACACACGAAAGTGAGAAGTGGTGGCTTCCACAAACCGAACCCGACTTGCATAATATAGCCTGCAATTCACAGGAGATATAATGAGCGAACCACGATTCGCAAACGACAGTCATTCTTTTCCAGCTAGCTCCTTACATAAGTATGGAGGAGAACCTGAGATATTTAGGGGATGTAGGGAGAGAGCGATGTTCTTTATCTGCTTTTCCGACTAGCTTCTTACATAAGTATGTAGAAAGGGAGATGTTTAGGGCTGCGCGAAAGCAATTTGTAACGGGGGAACTATGCTGTCCATATCAATCTACCTACTTTACTATAGCTGAGTATTAAAGAAAGGCCGGATGATGGTGTCAGTCAGCTTGCCGGGGAAACTTCGTTAGAGATTCGACTATTTACACAAGGGGAGGGAGAGTGTGTGTGTGTAAAAAAAGGGAATACTGTCGATCGAATCTATATCCCTGCAGCTGCTGCTACTTAACTAATTTCTTCTGGCAACATTTAAAATGAGAACAACGAAACAAACGGAGAATAATAGCAGCAGCACCACCACCTCCTCCGTGTAGTTTAAGACAGTAAACTCCCGGTAAACCGACTCCACGACGACCCGGTTTCCATTCTATGTTGTAGCCATTTCTTTCCAGTTTACATGTTACATGGCTAGAGACCTCCTCCGAAAAAATGTGGGGAGACATAATGAAGGCCATTCACGACAATATATTATTAAAAGGAAAACAATATATATATATATATATATATATAAAGCTATTAATCATCATAGTATAGTGTTTGTTTTCGTTGTGTCGAGTCTATATGTTAAAAAACAGTAATTGGTTGAAACAAAGAGACGGAGAAAACCGGGGAAATGTGGAGAAGAGAAACAAATCTGTTTATAATTAAAACAACTCATTTTTCTTTCTTTCTCTTCCTTTCTTTTTAAAACTAAAACTGCGAGAAAAGAACAAACAAAACTAAAATCTGAATTATACATATATATAGACACACATTATATATATATATATATAGACACATTATACATATATATACACACACATTATATATATATATATAGACACACATTATATATATATATATACACACATTATACATATATATATACACACATATATATATAGAGACACACATTATATATATATATATATATAGACACACATTATATATATATATATATATATATATATATAGACACACATTATATATATATATAGAGAGAGACACATTATATATATATATATATATAGACACACATTATATATATATATATAGACACACATTATATATATATATATATATAGACACACATTATATATATATATATATAGACACACATTATATATATATATATATATACACATTATACATATATATACACACACATTATACATATATATACACACACATTATACATATATATATACACACATTATATATATATATATATATATATATATATATATACACACATATATATATATATATATATATACACACATATATATATATATACACACATATATATATACACATATATATATATACACACACATTATATATAGACACACACATTATACATATATACACACACATTATATATATATACACACATTATATATATATACACACACATTATATATATATACACACACATTATATATATATAGACACACATTATATATATATATATACACACATTATATATATATAGACACACATTATATATATAGACACACACACACATATGTGTGTCCAGCCACCTCCAATACCACCGCAAAAAATATTTTTTTGTAAGAATGAGCTAATATTTACGGTCACCATCATCATCATCATCGTTATCACCATCATCACCATCGTCATCATTATCATTCTAATTATTTCTACTACTACTTTTATCATTATTATTATTATGACCCCTACATGTCGGCCCTTGTGGCTAATAAATGAAATCATTATCATTATTACTACTACCACTATTATTACTACTACTACTACTACTATTATTATTATCATTATTACTACTACCACTACTATCATTATTATTATTACTACTATCACTACTACTACTACTACTACTACCATTACTACTACTTTCATTATTATTATTACAACTACCACTATCATTACTACCACTACCACTACTATTATTATTATTATTATTATTTTTGTCTGTTTTACTTTCTTTTTTCGTTTTTTGGGGGATTTTTCGTAAAGAAAGGAGAAACAGGTTCTGACAGCCAAGTGTAAAATAACAGCAACCTCGCAGCTTTCATTAATATTGTCGAAGATTATGATAATTCCAGATTATCATAATTCAAATTCGAACGAAATAAGATGGGGGTGGGGTGAGAAGCAACGTGAGTCAGACTTGGTTGTTGTCAGGAGTCTTAAGATACACACATCTACACATATGTGTATATACATACATACATATGTGTATATACATACATACATATATATATATACACACATACATTTAGACATATGTGTGTGTGTGTATATATATATATATTATATACACAAGATGTCCACAAAAATGTATACATAATTTGATTACCTGTACAGGCAAGATTTATTAGAATGCTGTCGAAGTGTCTCTACTTTTAGGAGGACACTGTGTGTGTGTGTGTATATATATATATAGAGAGAGAGAGATATGTGTGCGTGTATATATACATGCACACATACTCATGTGTGCATGTATATATACATGCACACATATGTGAGTATGTGTGCATGTATATATAAGTACACATATAGATCTGGGTATAAATTTGTGTTAGTGTATGTTGGGAGGCGCTGTGTGTTATATTTTAATATGAAATGTACAAATATGTGTACACACACAAATATCTGCGTGTACACATGTTAAGGTAAGTATATGTGCATAGGGTGTTTATGTGTGCATTTATAAAATGTATGTGTATATTTACAAAATGTGTAGGTTGTATATATATATTGATTGTATAAATAAAATGTAAGGTGTTTATATATATATATATATATACAATAGGTCTCTACACACATATGTAAATATATATAGAGAGAGGGAGAGAGAGAGTATTTGTGTAAGTGCAATAGAATGAAATATATATGTTTTTATGTAAAAAGAAAATCTGATGGATATATCCATATTTTCACCAAATATCCAATCTCCAACTTCCATATTATCCAAATGGAAAGAAATGTTGGGCGAGCCAGAGATTTGAAAGTAAAATCAAACGGGGAAGAAAAATATTTCATAAATAAAGGCAATAGCTTTAAATAATGAAAGAATGAAAGCACACATTGTGGTAATTAATAAACATTAAGTAATAAAAGCAATGAATGAAGGAGTTTTGAGAGCAATAAATAATAAAATAGAGACACGTACGCACCAGCAACAAACAGGAGCAAATCTGCCGGCAAAACGATGGATTTCTCTCTGTCTATCTCACCCTGTCTCTTTCTTTCTCTCTGTCTATCTCACCCTGTCTCTTTCTTTCCCACTGTCTCTGTCTATCTCACCCTGTCTCTTTCTTTCTCTCTGTCAATCTCACCGTCTCTTTCTTTCTCACAGTCTCTGTCTATCTCACCCTGTCTCTTTCTTTCTCACTGTCTCTGTCTATCTCACCCTGTCTCTTTTTCTCTTTCTCACCCTGTCTCTTTCTTTCCCATTGTCTCTGACTATCTATCTCATTCTCAGTCTCTATCTATCAGTATATTTCTTTCTTTCTCACTGTCTCTGTCTATCTCACCCTATCTCTTTCTTTCTCTTTCTCACTGTCTATCTTTCTCTCTGTCTCTGTCTCTATCTATCTGTATGTTTCTCTCTCTTTATCACTATGTCTCTATATCTCTATCTTTTTCTCAGACTTTCTCACCAGGTCTCTCTCTATATATATCTCTCTTTCACTGTCTCTGCCTATTTACACAACAGTTACCTCTCTCTCCTTTGTATCTATCTATTTACACAGCTTTCCTCATGCTATGTGTCTATACAACTCTCCAGTATGTATCTGTCTATTTACAAAGATTTATTACTCTCTCTTCCCCGCCCTATACAGTTCTGTCTCTCTCCATTCCACATCTATTTGTCTACCTATGGATCTATCTATTTTTTCTCATTGTGTCTCTATCCCTCTATCTCCAGTCTCTATCTATCTATCTCTCACTGCTCTATATCTATCTACATCACCCTCTCCCTCACTTACTCTCTCTCTCTACCACATTATGCCCCCCCCCCCCATCTCTCTTATTCTCCGCTATGTATCGGTACATACATCTCTCTCTTTCTCCCTCAAACTCAATGTCTATCGAGCTAGCTAGATTATACACCTCGTGTCTTGGCGACCACCAAAATTCCAGTGGAAAGTGCAGAAATAGAGGCAAGCTGCACATTAAAAAGCACCGCCGTTAACATGCATGCTCATAACATCCAAGGTCACACAACATGTCAGATGTAACGAAAATGCATGAAAAATACATCTTACATATATATATATATATATATATATATATATATATATATATATTTACATACACATAGTTGAAGAAATAAAACAAAACAAACACAAGCATGCAAAAATACAGTTTTATTAGGAGGAAGTGGATATATATATATATATATATATATATATATATATATATATATATATATATATATATATGTGTGTGTGTGTGTGTGTGTGTGTGTGCATATATATATATAGTTGTACATACATCATACATACATATGTGTACACACATATATATACACATACATACACATATATATGTACACAATAATTTCATTGTTATACATGTAGACACACACATATATGTACATACACATTTATATACCCATACACACCCACTGCACGGTTTAAGTGGTTGGTGTTAGGAAGGGCATCCAGTCAAATATGAAAGGTAGGAGCTAGATGTCACATGACCTGTCAAGCCACAGAACGTGACAACCTGTTTAACCCATGGCAGCGTGGATAGCGAGGGTAATTATATATATATATATAACAGGTTAGAAGGACTCAACAAAGAGGTTTTCTGGAGTTATTAATATTACTTCAAAATATTAATAAATATAGACATTCATGCGATCAAATATATTTTATTATACATATTTCAGAGGTACTGTGCTATTTCATCAGTACGTCCTCGTCAGATAAAATTAATTGATGTCTGACATACCTCAACTGTGCTGATGGTTCAATTCCAGTCTTGGCAAGACTGGAATTGAACCATCTTATATATATATATATATATAATTGAACCATCATATATATATATATATATATATATATATAATTGAACCATCATATATATATATATATATATATATATAATTGAACCATCATATATATATATATATATATATATATAATTGAACCATCATATATATATATATATATATATATATAATTGAACCATCATATATATATATATATATATATATATAATTGAACCATCATATATATATATATATATATATATATATAATTGAACCATCATATATATATATATATATATATATAATTGAACCATCTTATATATATATATATATAATTGAACCATCTTATATATATATATATATAATTGAACCATCTTATATATATATATATATAATTGAACCATCTTATATATATATATATATAATTGAACCATCATATATATATATATATAATTGAACCATCATATATATATATATATAATTGAACCATCATATATATATATATATAATTGAACCATCATATATATATATATATAATTGAACCATCATATATATATATATATAATTGAACCATCATATATATATATATATAATTGAACCATCATATATATATATATATAATTGAACCATCATATATATATATATAGAGAGAGAGAGAGAGAGAGAGAGAGAGAGAGAGAGAGAGAGAGAGAGAGAGAGAGAGAGAGAGAGAGAGAGAGAGAGAGAGATCATGTATAATATAGAAATGGCTTCTACAGAATTAGAACTGTTTCATTAAAAAAAAAATCATGAATGAAACAGTTTTAGTCCTGTAGAAGCCATTTCTATATTAAACATGATATATATATATATATATATATACTCACATAGATATGTAGGTATGTATGTATGTATATATAGAGATATATGGGTATGTTTCTATACGTACATACCTAGCTGTGAGTGTGCGTATATGTATGTATGTATGTATGTATGTATGTATGTATGTATGTATGTATGTATGTATGTATGTATGCATGCATGCATGTACATTTCGAAACTAAACTATCGGAGTGGTGAGTACATTGAAACTCTTAAAAGATATAGAAATTTCAAACGCAGGAAATAACTCTAACCTCAGCCGATTGCAATAAATCTGGTAAAATACTCATATAGACGGGTGGAGGGGTTGAGGTGAGAGATCGAAGTTTCAGTGGAACATATTTTATATGAAACGTGAAGGCTGGTAAAAACCCGTCTACTAACCTAAAACTTGACCTGACACATCTTCGTATCGCTTCCCACCTCTATTACCTTTTAGTAGCTATCCTCATTTTCACTGCACCCCAGCCCATTCAAGCCCAACACCCCTGTAGTAGCTGTTCTCAGCATCCCCGCATACGCCCACCCCCTCATATATTTATATCCAGGATCACTGCCCACTCACCTCCTTATTCCACTCTAGACCACCCAATCTAAACTCTGACACATTAGTAACTTTTATGATCACAGTACCTTCCACACTGCCGGAAGTCTTCCCTCTTATCCACCACCGCACACCCTGTATAATCCCTCCACAATTGTCACTCACCCATGACGTAACCCCACACCCTGCCGTTGTTTAGATAGAGCCCTTCAGTTGAGTTAACGACTTCTCTAGTGCCAGTGCCACGAAAAGACTCCCAGTACACGCTGTAAAGTGGTTGGTGATAGGAAGGGCACCCAGTACATCCTGTCGAAGAAACCATACAAAAAAAAAAACGATCGAGAGGACCCTTCAGTTGTGTCAACTGCGCAACAACACCTCTAGAGTTGGTGATCTTACACGATAAACTCACCAAGTACATGCTATGATGTGGTTGGTGATATGAAGGGCATCCAACCGTAGGAAAGCTGTCAAACAAAGGGTTGGGAAGACTCGATCTATGCCCAAACACATGACTATTCCCTGACGTTGGTGTCAATAAAGTGCACTCGAAAGAGCGTGGGATCGTTTGTTGGGCCCGAGGGTCTGTGGCATGTGTGTGTGTGAATGATGTATGTGCATTTGTGTATATATATGCATGTGCGTATATATGCCTCTCTTTATCTCTCTTTCCCTTTGTATACATTAATATATCGTACCTGTCCAAATCTTTCTCAAATCATTCCCTACTGGGTTTTTTCCTCAAAGAGAGAGATATACTATATATCACAGGTATACTACATACTACGTTATATAACATCGACGTACTATATACAGTACTACGTATATTATACAGATGGATATGCTATATGCTATTTGTATTACATATACAAAGTGGAAGCCTGCACGGAGTGACTCGAGCTACTAGAAAGTGCAGCTAAATTCCGTCAACGAACACCCCACCGTCTTGAAAAACAGCGGCGTTCCATAATGTAGTCACAGACATAGAAAAAGGAACGACGCGATGGTCACGGCTGGTATGTCCTTGACCATCGGTCTGCTCTATCGAGACTGACCTCAAGCTAAACAACAAATACACATACTATATATATATATACTCTTTTACCTGTTCCAGCCATCTGGCTGAGGCCATGCTGGGGCACCGCCCTTGTATATATATATATATACGTATAGTTGCTATACGAACTAAGAACCTTTTACGTGGCAGGGTTGCTCCACTTCCTAGAAATAGCTACCAAATCTCGCTGAAATCATACCAGTTAAAAAACTGCCAAAATGAAACGACGCCAGATTCGGCCTTGATGGAAAGTGACATGCCACACCAACGACCATCTCTTCCTTCTCTTGTGACAACAATGGTTGTAGCATATATCGGGGACAACATTAGCCAGTATCTACGAGGGTCGGATGATAAGATCATAGTCTGACTATGAAAGAGTGATGCTAGAGCAGTGAAATCTTGCATGCATTCATCTCAACTCTTATTATTGACAACTGCATTGTTTCTTTCCAGTGACTATGTTGAAAAATAAACCTCAGCGTTCGGCGAGATGCCTAGCGGTATTTGTTCCGGGTTCAAATCCCTCCTCCGCTCTGCTGGAAATCACAAAAACTAATGTGACACCAACTCGTAAGAGCTCCGGCCAAGATCTGTTTAAGAAAGACCAGTTCAAATCCCACCGGGGCCAACTGTGTGTGTGTGTAAGTGCCATTGTGTGTAAATGGTGATAATCATGTGAACATTATGTAATTAATGTAAAGTTAGAGTGACATACAGACAGATCGTGTGTGTGTGAGAAAGGGAGAGAGAGGGGGGAAGGAAGGGGCAGAAAAGGAACGTGAGAGGATGTAGGTGTATAGATAGATAGATATATTGGTAGGTAGGTAAGTAGGTAGGGAGGTAGGTAAGAAAATGGGTAAATAGGTAGGTAGGTGGGTGGGTAGGTAGGTAGGTAGGTAGGTAGGTGGGTGGGGAGGTATGTAGATAGGTAAATAGATAGGTAGATAGGTAAATAGATAGGTTGGTGGGTGGGTAGGGAGGTAAGTAGATAGGGAGGTAAATAGGTAGGTAGATAGGTAAATAGGTAGGTAAATAGGTAGGTAGGTGCTTTAATTCAAACTTACAATTTATATGACTGTGACACGTTAATACGTGTGTGAAAAAAGAAAATCAAGTTTTAGCTTCAAATAAAACAACGAAACAAAAAAAAAATCATTATTGAAGTTTTTCTCGTTTCGTTATCATATTTCTAATGAAAAACACTGCCTATGGTTTTGAAATCATTTTGAAAATATTCAAGAATTGGTGTGTGGGGATGCAGTAATATAACTTTCTCATTATTAAGTTTGGCCTTGTGCCTAAATCAGAAACCATTATTAAGTTGTTGTTTGGAACATAACTTAACAAGGGCTCTTACATAAAATTATGATGGTAGGTTTTTAGATAAAAATAAACACTTTAAAAAATACAGTTTTGTAACATGGAACCAGGGGCTATTGCAGGTGGTTTTCGGCATGAAAAAGGTTTGGAACATAACTTAATATAAAATTATGATGTAGGGTTTTCATATAAATATAAACACTTTTAAAATAGTTTTGAATCGTAAAAACACGGGTTAAAACTATTATACCAACACATACGTTTAAGGAGGGATTCAGATTTCATGGGTCCCATAGCTGAAATTTTTATAGGGACCTTGTGTATTATTTATGACAGTACAAAAATGATATTGGTTTCTGATTTAGGCACAAGGCCAACAATTTTGAGGGGAGAGGAAAGTCAATTAAATCGACCCCAGTGTGTTACTGGTACTTTATTTTATCGACCATAATAATAATAATTTGTGGGGGGGGGGGGTCTTTACATACTGTGGGTTACATCTGTCATCACCACTACCCTAAACACACACCCCTTAATCTGCCACGACATACGGTCAACCCCCTCAAATATTTGTACGGTTGCTGTTGACAGGTGCTACAATGGCCTATGGTTAAAAAGATTTTCCCTTGCAACCATCCCGCCGTATTATTTTATTTTATTCATCATTATATTTATTTATTATTATTATTATTATTTCTTTCCGAGTTCAAATCCCGCCGAGGTTAACTTTGCCTTTCATCCTAACGGGGTCGATAAAATAAAGTACCAGTAATACACTGGGTAATTTGCTGGCCTTGTGCCTAACGTAGAAACAATTATTATTATTTCTTTCCGAGACAGTAGTGTATGGCGGATCACATCATCTAATGTGTTTATGAGGGCCATATGGTTGCCATTTCTCGTAGGTCGGGCGACCACGTACATGCGGGGGGGGGGGGGGGTCTCTCGTCAGTTCAAATGTAAAGGGGAAGTGAAAGGAAGGTAGAACCTGCTGTTTCGGACAGAGAAGCTCTCTTTGCCTCCATCAAACGATCTCCTTCACTCACGTTATCCCTCGTTTCATCCTTTCTTCCTTTGTTAAATAAAACTGAACGTCTGCAGCACATTTTGCTTATCACCCCCGCCGTCGCCACCACCTGCCTGCACACTAACATCTCCCTTTTCTCTTTCCTTTTAACCGCCGCCGCCACCATGTACGTACACACTAACATCTCCCCCTCTCTCTTTCCTTTTAACCACCATCGCCACCACTTGGGCCCACACTAGCATCTCTGTCTCTCAATCTATCTATCTATCTATACCCCAGTAAATTTACTGAAAGGTGGGTGAATGAAGCGAAAATGGCCCGAGTGATTGGGCCTTCTCTGTTTATAAGCCTGTAGGTTGAGGAAGAGAGCAAAAGGAAGAAAGGAGCACTTGTACAACACGCTCCTCGAGTTGAGGGTTGTTCTATCGACGGGGTATTAAACAACCCATTTGTGGCGCCTCCCCCCTATTGGGGATTTCGATTGTTGAAATTGTTTGTTTTTATATTTTTTACACGACTGTATGTAAAATCCCCGGCATGTCTTTGTATTGTCCCCTTTCTTGTTGCGCCCTTGTGGCTAATAAAGAAATCTATCTATCTATCTCCACCTTCACGGTAAATGAACAGGAACTGATATCTCACTGTATGTTCACAAATTTGCTTCTAGCCATCACATAAGAACACGGTCTTTCCATTACTGATACTAGCTACCGGTCACAACTCCTGACAGAAAGAACAACGTAAATTAAAGTGTCTTGATCAAGGACATACGCATCGCCCGGCCTGGGAATCGAACTCGCAACCTAACGATTGTGAATGCAACTCCCTAGTCATCATGCGCCTTCACAATACTTAGGGTTCGGATTATATATATATATATAAAATATATATATATATAGTAATTGTTTCTACTTTTGGCACAAGGCCATCAATTACCCAGTACATTACTGGTACTTTATTTTATCGACCCCGTAAGGATAAAAGGCAAAGTTAACCTCGGTATATATATATATATAGTAATAATAATAAATTTGAAGACTAAAATCCAAAGAGGGCTCGATAAGGATAAATATATATCAAATATATAAGAACCGTAGAGCAAATATCTTCTGTTTCAGAAGGTCCCGTTAAGGGTGAAAGCAGCGATTCTTTGCTTAAACTTTAATCTGTTATTTTAATAAATATATATATATATATATATAGTTCAATACTGCTCGAACTGCTTAGTAAGTCAAACCATCTACAAATATGTGTATATACACTGTGTTCAAAGCTCTTCACTACGGTTACGAAGACTTCATAAATCGTTCGGGCCCAGAAGATTCTCGAGAGTATCCCATGTTGGTAAAGCCAAGTCTTGGATCTTTCCAGAAACCCTAATTTAACCTCAGCTTTTAACCACCACCACCCAGGTCACCACTGGTTGCTGTAATGGAGTCTGTATCCTTCAGACTGCGGTTTAAAACCTTCCCAAAACTCATCAATGGTTTCTCTGCAGCCGATGGTTCTAAATCTTCCAACACCTTGAAGCAGAACTTGTAAAATTCTTTCTCTTACTTTAACCCCCCCCCCCCCACACACACACACACACACAAAAGCTGGGACTTTGCAAGTTTGATACACGTGTGCCTGTGCCGGATTTAGGACAAATGAGGCCCTGTGCTAGTTATGAGGCCTTTTACTTGGGCCCTGAAGGAAAAAATTCATCGTAAAAATATTTTTAGCAGGAAGATGGGTTCCACCTGCCAACGGGGCCCTGTGCTTAAGTACACCCAAACACAATGGTAAATCTGGCACTGACGTGTGCCCATGTCATGAGTTCCTCTCATCTCTGAAGGCTTGCTTGGTTCTTGAGACTTTTGTTATTGTCATTGTGAGGAAGTTGATAAATGCTCTGGTTGGTGGCTTCCCTACACGTGATTTGATGTGGGGTTCCCTGTCACTGTTCCCCTGCTGATTTGACCAGCATGTTCATAACCAGCAAGAGGAGTGCCACTGAGATGTACCCACCCAACCATTATCCCCACCTCAAGCTAGTGGTGTCAGTTAGCCCAAGGAGATTCTCCATTTCAACTTTAGTAGTCCGAGATGAGATCTTTCACCTACTGTTGT
>OZ024759.1:36553534-36621034 GCA_964016885.1 Eledone cirrhosa | reverse complement strand
CACCTCCCTCCCAGCTTCCTCGTGAAATTAAAGCTTAAGTGGCTGAGTATTCCACAGACACGTGTTCCTTTAATGTAATTCTCAGGGTGATTCAGCATGATACAGTATATGTATGACATGGCTGACCCATTGAATTACCGGTACATCCCACGTTATATTATAGAGTAAGTGGTTGAATATTCCACAAGCTGATTCGGCTAGATCACCAAGCGAGACCAGCCAGGCTCATGGATGTTATCCAACCATCTTGCTCGGGGTCTTCCCCTGGGTCTCTATGTTGGTTGGTTTTGCCCGTGAAATCTGTCCAGCGATTCTTTCCTGAGTCATTCTAAGCACATACCCACAGTATCGGAGCTGTGATCTCTAAATTCGGAAAAGCAGCAGCTTTACCTGGAGTGAGTCTCTAATCTCCGAGGTAAGGAACGTTATAGAGTAACAGTACTCCAAAGACCCTTCGGTAGACCCCATTTCTCCTCCTGCTTCAGTGGAACTCCATTCACATGTAGAGTGCAATGTGCAGGCTTCCTTGAGAGAACGAGTGTCTCACTTTTCGTAGCACTGATTTTCATTCAAGCCATTCAACACTTGGCACCAAACCTCTCATGTCATGTCGGAGATCACCTTCTGTCGAGTTAAGTAACACCATATCGTCTTCAAATTCCAGCCGACTGATTTTACACCTGCCAGTCGTGATATCACTTCCAGTTCGCCTACGTTTGTTAATCCTGTTCATGAAAATAATGAACAGGAGAGGTGACAGTACGCACCCTTGGCGGGAGAGAGAAATGAGGTGCAACAGAAATGAAACATGGATTACAGGTTAAAATATAGTCTAGATAGATGTGAAACCAAACGAGAATATAGTTTACGGAACACCCAAATGATTTAGAAGTCGACCTTAAGTAGGAGCAATAACATTAAGAAAGGCATGAACGACACCACAACACTTTGCTTTAAACATTTTGAAAGTAGGTTTATAAGTATGAATTTTCATAAGGTTATTGTAGTAGTCTCTGTGGCCTAACGGTAAGTGCTAGAGACGGTGGAGATCCTGGTCTTGGGTTCAATCCCGGCCAAGAAGTACCTTTTTCAGTTTTTATTTTACGAAAAGCCAAAAGGTTTACCGGGAACCAGACCCCCGACCAGGATCGAACTTCAGACGAGGATCACCACCGTCTACGATTCCCCCAACTCGGCCACCGAGACATCTACAATAGTATATTGATAATTATAAACCTACTTTCAAAATCAAAGTTAAAAAGATGTGGTGTGGTGTGGTGTGGTTCCTGGCTTTCCTAGAGTTATAAGTAATATTTAGGGTCGACTTCTGGTCATTATTGAAAGTCTCTGGATTTCGCAAAATACACAATATTTTTTATTGGAGAAGGTAAGATATTTTCCGCAAAAATTTGATTGCACTGTTTTCTTTCCACTTATTTATTTTTTGAAAATGTTATTTATCTATATATATAAAACTGTGGTTGTCTGTCTGTCTATCGATTTTTGGCACACATCTCCTCTTAGAATCTCTCACGGAATTGCACCGAAATTGCTATACTTGTACATTGAGCCCTAGCGAAGACATCGGAAAAAAAAATTTCAAATTGACCCACCCTATGTGACGAAATCGAATATAATGTATCGATTTTTGAGCGTAAGTGATCAGTTATTTCCCTTTGTTCTGTTTACATTGAGCGTCTTACGTAAAAAATTACGCTGGCTTTAACAGTTGTCGAGCCAGCAAAATATTGACCTGCAAAATTCATCAGTTCGAACACTAAGCTTCCGTTTTGCTTCATTTCCATTTAAAAGCATTTTAAAACAATATTTTTACTTGAAAACAAGCCTATTTAAAGACTACGTAAAACAAGCAAATATTTCGTCGTTAGGCGTGCAGACAGACAGTCGTGCAGAGAGGTGATATACGCGTGCAGACAGATAGTCGTGCAGAGAGGTGATATAGGCGTGCAGACAGATAGTCATGCAGAGAGGTGATATAGGCGTGCAGACAGACAGTCGTGCAGAGAGGTGATATAGGCGTGCAGACAGACAGTCGTGCAGAGAGGTGATATAGGCGTGCAGACAGACATAACTGATAATTTGGTTACACTAATGTTTTTCTCTGCGTTGCAGTGTTTACATTTTCGATCTTTGTTAATAAATAACCAGTGCAGTTTTTATCCCCAGCATCCTCTTTTGTTATAACATTCGGGTTATCGTTATGTTTTCTTAACTTCATAAGGCGTATTGTTGGTTGAGGAGATATTAATCAAAAACACCACATGCAAGTCTGCACAGTAGACACTACAGTTTTTAAGCCAAAAAAGAAACTTAACATTGTAACTTTAACACAGCTACTGAGCGACCCCGAGCAACGCCGGGCTTTACTGCTAGTTCATTATAAAAATTAAATGATAACATTCTATATGTAGGTGGGCCCCCTTCACTTGGCACCCAATATTTTTAGACCCAGTCCGCCACTGATATATATATATATAATGCCAATCATTGTAAGTTTGAATCTAACTGACATGCAAAAACATATATATAGGAATCAATGTCGATTCAAATATCAAAGAGAGCATTCTACATGTAGGTGGGCCCCCTTCATCTCCTGGCAACCAATGTTTTTAGACCCAGTCCACCACTGTCTCTACTCCTTCGGTAAACAAAGGCTGTGGTCCATTGTCGCACTTGGTGGTCATTTTTGTTTTTGTTTTTGCTTCCTCCGTTTTTTTTCTTTCTCTCACTCTAGTCAAATAAAAACAAAAACTCGGAAGAGTGGTTTGATTGATACGATCAAATAGGGCCTACTTGAGGCAGAAAAAAACTGGGAGACGGTACATGGAGCGTTAATATATAACATGGTAATTGATGCGGTTAAATAGGGCCTACTTGAGACACCAAAAAAACTGGGAGACGGTATCAGTCTGTAAGTCTGTCTGTCAATTAACCAATTAGTCAGTCAGTTTGCCAATTAGCCAATCTGTCAGTGTGTCAGACTGTCCATCATTCAGCCAGTCTCTCTGTCTGCTAATCTCACAGCCAGCCTGTCTATCGGCCAGCCTGTCTGTCAGCCAGTCTACCTGTCAGCCACCCTGTCTATCTGTCTGTCGGCCAGCCTGTCTGTCAGTCAGCAGCCACCCTGTCTATCTGTCTGTCGGCCAGCCTGTCTGTCAGTCAGCAGCCACCCTGTCTATCTGTCTGTCGGCCAGCCTGTCTGTCAGTCAGCAGCCACCCTGTCTATCTGTCTGTCGGCCAGCCTGTCTGTCAGTCAGCAGCCAGCCTGTCTATCTGTCAGCCAGCCTGTCTATCTGTCTGTCGGCCAGCCTGTCTATCTGTCTGTCAGTCAGCAGCCAGCCTGTCTATCTGTCAGCCAGCCTGTCTATCTGTCTGTCAGCCAGCCTGTCTATCTGTCAGTCAGCAGCCAGCCTGTCTATCTGTCTGTCGGCCAGCCTGTCTATCTGTCCATCAGTCAATTAGTCAGTCACTATGTCTAGTTGGTGTGTGTATTGGTGTGTGTGTGTTGGTGTTGAGTGTGTGTGTGTATATATATGTGACTGTGTTGGTGTATGTGTAGGTCTCTGCCAGTGCTAATATAAACATTCATTTATCTCTCTACATGATTATACACTTCTGTCTACGCCTTTATATATATACATGTATATATATGTGTGTCCGTCCATATATATGTGTGTGTGTGTGTTTTTTTATGTATGTGTGTGTATATATATATATATGTGTGTGTGTATATATATATATGTGTCCATATATATATATATGTGTGTGTGTGTTTATATATATTAACAATTAACTCTCTTCAGATTCACCATGTAACCTTGCTATAGCTATGTGTATATGTGCATATATATATATATATATATGCACATATACACATAACTATTGCTATTAGCTTGCGGTCATCATGTTTCTGGACAGACCTAAATATACTGTGTTATTACCGGAACAATGCTTACTGATGATTCATTACCAATTCCTGGGTTACTCTGTAACTGATTGTTTGAATATGCACTTATCTAACTGCAGCTAATAGTTTGGCACCGATGAAACCACATGGTATCGCTATATAAATTCTTTATATATACTCTACACATTATAACTTGAGATCAGTTTGACAATTGCCTCTGGCAAATACGAGAAAGTTCTCCAGAAAGTTAACCAGGATTTTTTAAAAACTTTTCATCGAAGTTAACAAAGGACTTATTAGATCTACATAGCAAAATTATAAAATTATAAAATTAAATTGTTATAGAATACCAACTACAAGTGAAGTCATTATTTCCTTTTTTTCATATATATATGGCGTCATCACTGTGATACTGGTTCCCAGCCAAGTGTTTTTTTAATGTTGCGGAACAGATAATAGTCAAATGGGGCCAAATCTGGAGAGTAGGGAGGGTGATCAACCAGTTTAAAGCCAAAGTCAGGCACAGCAGCCATTGAAACCAAGGGGTTGTGTGCTGGAGCATTGTCCTGATGAAACAAGACCACTTTCGTCAGTTTTCCTGGGTGTTTGGTATTGATAGCATTTTGTAACTACCTCAGCAAGTTGGCATAGTACTCTCTATTGATGGTGTGGCCCCTTTCAAGATTGTCAATAAATATAGTACCTTTTGCATCCCAAAAACCTGAGGGCATCACCCCTGCAGCTGAAACAACCTTAGTCTTCTTTGGAGCAGATGAGGAGGGGTGTTTCCACTGCATGGATTGTCTCTTTATTTCTGACTCAAAGTGATGAACCGAACACTCGTCCTGGTTTAGGAAACATTCAAGGAAACCAGCTGGATCTGCCTAAAACAATGTCAGGTTTCTCATGATGTGATCAGGTGTCAAAAGACGGGACGCCCACCAAGCAAAGACCTTTGTCATGCCAAGTTCATTGTGCAGAATATTCTCAACTCTCTCAAGGAATATCCTAATAGCATTGACTATTTGATTTATAGTAAATCGCCTGTCCTCCATCACCATGTGGTGAACACGATCAATGTTTTCCTCGGCAGTTGCAGCATGTCAGACCTTGGGCCATCTTCAAGACTGTCTTATTCCCTCATAAATTCAGCTGCCTACTTTTGTACTGTTAATAAAGCTGGAGCATCATCCCTTAATGTAGCAACCATGTAGGCATGAATCTCCTTGGGGGCTAAACCCCTTTTCTGCAGGTATGCGATAACACCACAATGCAAAATTTTGTTCATTTTCAAGCGAAGTTGCTTCTATTTACATTTGAAGCCTTCTTAGTACAATCAAATGTCAGTTTACCTGGAAAAAAACAATGTAGTTATTAATAAGAAGAGTTGAAATTCATGCAAGATTTCACAGCCTTAGCATCCCTCCTTCATAACCTATGAATTTTTCAGCCCAGACTCATATACATATATATATATATATAAGTTTATCCCGGGTTCAATCAGAAGTAACCACAGTAAGTAAGGTACTAATACATAGCAGAGTATAAATATTTAATATAGAAATGGCTTCTACAGGACTAGAACTGTTTCATTCGAAAGAAATCATCAGGTTCTCCCGAATGAAACAGTTCTAGTCCTGTAGAAGCTATTTATATATATATATAAATATATATACACACATACATAATTACAGAGACAGACACCCGGACAGAAGATATATACACACATACACATATATGTGTGTGTGTGTGTGTATATATCTGTGTATATGTGTGTATGAGTGCGTAATAATGTGTATCTGTATGAATAGATTTTCTCTATAAGAAACCTATATATCTATATAATTATCTATTCCATGAAACTGCATGTGTGTGTGTGTGTCTGCATGGGTGTGTGTCTGCGTGTGTGTGTGTGTCTGCATGGGTGCGTGTGCGTCTGTGAATTCTTCTATGTAATTATGAGTATGGCTATAATTATTGGTGAACAGGGCCTCGGTATCTGAGTGTGTATACATACATATATAATTATAGGTTCATATGTTTAGTGTATATATATGAGACTATGTCTCTCTCACTCTATGTATATATATATATATATATATATATGTGTGTGTGTGTGTACATGATGATGATACATATGATTTTGATGATATATGCATATGTGTGTGTGTAGGTGTGCACAAATGCTAGTTTGTGTGTTGACAGACAGTATATAGACTTAGTATGTCACCTGGTTTAACACCACCACCACCAGCACAACCTGTCTCACCACCACTATAGCCACTAACACCACAACTACACCGCAGCCACCAGCAACACCACCGCCACAGCCACCACCACCACCATTTCTTTTCAGTGTGGGGGAGGAAGGACCTCTCGTCTCCACCCCAACTTAAAAATAAACTGTTAAATCTATCATTTTAAACTTAAACTCCTTATAAGATTATTTCTCTAATTTGTTGATATCACAATAATCTCTCACATCTACCTCTCATCTCTCTCTCCCCCTCCATTCTATCCCTTTCTCACTATCTCTATCTACCCTCTCCTCCTCAGACACACACACATATATATACACACACGTATACAGACAAACACACATGCCCACATACACACATAAACAGGATCAAGGAAATAGGGGTTATTTGACGGGGTCAGTGTCTGCCCCTCACTACATGGGACCCCAAAACATTTAGTGAAAAGCATGATACATACTAACAAGTTATATCATCATCATCATCATCATTTTATGTCCGCTTTTCCCTGCTTGCAAGGGTGGGACTACCTCTGAGAGTGCCGACATTAAGTGTTGCAACTCTGAGATGCGACGTCTTCATATTTTGTTGTTCCTATCTTACTTATTGCTGTGCTGATAATCGTTTTGGCATTGATACATTGGTTGGATGCCCTTCCTAACACCAGCGCCACTTTACAGCATGAATATATATATATATCTATGTGTGTGTGTGTGTGTGTATGTATGATATGTGTATGTATATATATATATGTATGTGTATGTATTTATATATATGTATGTATGTATAAATGTGTATGTATATATATATATATTTGTGTGTGTGTATATATATATATGTGTGTGTATGTATATGTATATGTATATATAATGTGTGTGTGTGTATATATATATTTGTAAACCAATTATTAAGTAAATTTATCAATGTTTCAAATGCCACTGATGTTACTAACGAGATGAAAATGAATTATTTAGAATTAACACTGATTTCATGTCGAAAGAGGCTGTATATATACATAGATACATATATATATATATATATATATTACACAAACACACATATATATATAAATATATATACATACATATATATATGCATACATACACTCAAGAGCAACAACAACAACCACAAAAACAAGAAGACAATATCAAGCTTGGTTGGATTTGAAACAGGACACCAAAATAGCCAGATATAAAGGGAGAGAACTAAACAAAACATTTAGCCAGATGCTTCATTAATTCAAACCAACTGACCAGGTCAATAACTACACTTTATTAAATATGGATATATATATGTGATAATCTTTTAATCCTTTAGTCAGCTGGATCATTGGGTGGAATTAACAAAATATCATTTCATCTGCTCCTCTAAGGCATTCCTATTTCATCTGTCAGTCTGTCAAAGTATCAGGTTTGTGTATATACACTCGGATATCATTTCAACTGTTCTCCTAAGGCATTCCTATTTCAACTGTCAAACAGTGTATTATATTATTTCAACTGTTCCCTAAAGACATTCTTATCTCATCTATTAAGCTATCAGGTTTATATATATATATAGTTAGGGAAGCAGAAAATTGTAATCCATTATTTTGAAAATTTGGAGGGGAACAACAATTATTATTCTTATATATATATAACAATTATTATTCTTATATTTATATAAAAGGTAAACAGAAATAACAACACAATTGGTACAGTATATGGAAGGTATTTCTTAGGTTAACGCTTGATATAGCAGGAAGAGGGTCTTAACGTTTCGGACGCTAGTCCTTCATCAGAAGAAAGAATGAGAAATAAAATAGATTAAGGGGACGGGCGGGATGGAATTGGAAAAAAATGTCTTTAGATAAAAATAACAGGTCCATTCATGTTGACATCTCTTGCAAAACTCTTGGTGCTGGCGTTTTGTGTATGATTATATATATATATGTGTGTCTGTATGTGCACATATATATATATAACGAAGGAAGTGTGGTAAGGAAACCGGGAGTACTTGATACGATGGGTAGTAGAGTGGGTAATAGGAAAAGAGTGAGGACCCCGACGGCTGAGCTCCGGGCGTTTCGACAGCTAGTTCAGAAATAGCTGTCGAAATGGAGCTCAGCCGTCCTGACTCTTTTCCTATATATATATATATATATATTAAGGGATTCATTGAGTGTATTTTAAAATGGAGGAAAGAAATTTACACTTCATCAACATTTGTAAGCATTAAAATAAATATACACACAAGAAAATTAAAAAGTCAAATGAACCCGTGGGGAAAGGACAACAGACTCTATACCCCAGTCTAGGTGGTATATCTTAGCTGTACCCTGGTGGGGAGAGGCCAAAAGACTATATACCCCAGTCTAGGTGGTATATCTTAGTTGTATCCCATGGACGATGGGATTGCTGTGGAAAACAGCCACTGACACCTGCTGTATCAGGCACTCTACTTCAGAAGGTTCCTTCCTCAGGCACGATGCACTCCTCTCAAGTTTGGAGAGAGAAAACCAGTCTGAGGCCAGAGAAGACCACATGTATTTTATTCTTTCCAGGAAAACAAGATCTAAAACCACTCATGTGTAAAAATACCAAATTTGATGGTGATTTTTAAGATAGACAGTGGGAGGTGCAGGATAGTAGATTATATCAACCCTGGTACATTACTGGTATTTGATTTTATTAATCTTAGAAGGAAGAAAAGAAAAGAAAAGTTGATCTTGACTGGATTTGACTTCAGAGCATAAATTTCCATGGCTAAACATTGTAAGACATTTTGTCTGACACCCAAAAGATTCTGCCACTGCCGACACCTCAACATCAATACTGATAGGCATAAATAGTATTTAAATAGATATCCTCCTTGAGATTCATTAGACAAGTTCCTTCACCCAAGTAAAAAACTTCTACATGGTCGTTAGAAAATTTCCAAAATGACTTTAAGTCTCCTCCTTTTACTTCTTTCAGTTTTGAAACTTTCTTTATCTCTTTGGAAATGTTGGTAAAGTCCACTTTGTCTCGACTGGCCAATAAAATGTGAGCACACTCACCCTTCGTAGCACTCATGGATTTATTTTCCACATTACTACCACAACCACCTTCTCCTTCTTCCACAACCTGCTTCCTTGTGGCATCCACAGATGTACTTTCCACAGTACTACTACTACTGCCATGTTTTTCCACAACCTGCTTCCCTGTGGCATCCCCAGATGTACTTTCCACATTATTATTACTACTACTGCCACATTTTTCCACAACCTGCTTCCTTGTGGCATCCACAGATGTACTTTCCACAGTACTACTACTACTGCCACGTTTTTCCACAACCTGCTTCCTTGTGGCATCCCCAGATGTACTTTCCACATTATTATTACTACTACTGCCACATTTTTCCACAACCTGCTTCCCTGTGGCATCCCCAGATGTACTTTCCACATTATTATTACTACTACTGCCACATTTTTCCACAACCTGCTTCCTTGTGGCATCCACAGATGTACTTTCCACAGTACTACTACTACTGCCACGTTTTTCCACAACCTGCTTCCTTGTGGCATCCACAGATGTACTTTCCACATTATTATTACTACTACTGCCACGTTTTTCCACAACCTGCTTCCTTGTGGCATCCCCAGATGTACTTTCCACATTATTATTACTACTACTGCCACATTTTTCCACAACCTGCTTCCCTGTGGCATCCACAGATGTACTTTCCACATTATTATTACTACTACTGCCACATTTTTCCACAACCTGCTTCCTTGTGGCATCCACAGTACTACTACTACTGCCACGTTTTTCCACAACCTGCTTCCTTGTGGCATGCCCAGATGTACTTTCCACACTACTACTACTACTACGTTTTTCCACACTACTACTACTGCCACTTTTTTCCACAACCTGCTTCCCTGTGGCATGCCCAGATGTACTTTCCACACTACTACTACTACTGCCACTTTTTTCCACAACCTGCTTCCCTGTGGCATGCCCAGATGTACTTTCCACAGTACTACTACTGCCACTTTTTTCCACAACCTGCTTCCTTGTGGCATGCCCAGATGTACTTTCCACACTACTACTACTACTTCCACGTTTTTCCACCTGCTTCCCTGTGACACCCACAGATGCACTTTCCATATGTCTACCCCTAACATATTTTTCAAACACATACTTCCACAACTTGGTACCCATAGATCTTTCCACATTACTACCCGCACCACATTTTTCTTTTCTCAGATTCTCTTTTTTGGGCTGATTAAAACCCTCCCCTAGGGTTACCATAGATAAAACCAGCTCAAGTTTCTCTTCAACAGCTTTCGTAAGCATTGCTTTTGAATTTTCAGACAAATCTTGTTGAGATTTACATTTTTTATCTTTTTCATTTCCTTTCCGACCTACTTGATATAATTTTATAGAAGGGACTTCATCTTTTTCCCTTCCTTTTCCTAACTCGTCTTCTTCTTCTGTTTCTTCTTCTTGATCTTCACTAATATTGCCAAGAACTGATTCCTCTTCATAGATTTGCAATTGATCAGTAGAGAGTGCGACCAAAGCAGACAGACTACACGGAGTCTGAAGAAATGCAGAAACGCGAAGCTGGAAGATTTTCCCAATAGATTCCCTGATTGATGTAGTTCTGTAGAAGTTGGTATTTCTAAAATGGGAGTTAGCGATGCAGTAACACAGCACTGGTTCACTGGAACCATAATGTTGGTTTGGGTCATAATCTGAAACATAAGAAAACAAAATAAAGGGGAAAATAAATAAATAAATAAATAAATAAGTAAACAAATAAATAATTAAATAAAGACAAATAGCTACATTATGTTGTGTTGTGTGCATGTTTGTGTGTTTGGGAATGTGCATATTTGGGTGCGTATGTGTTTGTGTGTCTGTGTTGTATGTGTGCATGTGTGTATATCTGTGTTTGTGTGCTGTATGTATACATGTATGTATGTATGTATATGTATGTATATATATATGTATGTATTAGCATGGGAAAATGGATGTAAAACAGTGAGGATGATGATGATATATATGTACGTATATATGTATGTATATACGTACATATATATCATCATCATCATCATCCTCACTGTTTTACATCCATTTTCCCATGCTAATACATACATATATATATACATACATGATGATGATGATGATATACATACATATATATCATCATCATCATGTATGTATATATATATGTATGTATTAGCATGGGAAAATGGATGTAAAACAGTGAGGATGATGATGATGATGATACATATGTACGTATATATGTATGTATATAGTGAAGACGTGTGGCTGAGTGGTTAGAGAATTGGATTCACAATCTTGAGATTGTGAGTTCGATTCCTGGACCAGGCGATGCGTTATGTCCTTGAGCAAGACACTTTATTCCACGTTGCTCCTTCTACCTGGAGTTGTGACCGATAGATAGTACTAGCAACTGGAAAGACCGACGGAAACATTGTTTCCTCGGTCCGATTTGACGAAAGTCGATCGATCCTTTATATGTATGTATGTATGTATGTATGTATGTATGTATGTATGTATATATGTATGTATATATGTATGTATGTATGTATGTATGTATGTATGTATGTATGTATGTATGTATGTATGTATGTATGTATGTATGTATGTATGTATGTATGTATGTATGTATGTATGTATGTATGTATGTATGTATGTATGTATGTATGTATGTATGTATGTATGTATGTATGTATGTATGTATGTATGTATGTATGTATGTATGTATGTATGTATGTATGTATATATGTATGTATGTCTCATGGTCGGGTCATTGGCGACTAAACTGGCAACCCCACCAAGGTTTCTTGGTGAGGAGGGTGACTTTGGACATCCTGCAGGACTAAAAACAAAACCTGTCAAAGGGCAAAGGAGCTTTTAAGAGTCAATGGCCATCCAAAATCACTGGGAGAGATGACCCCTTAGCCTTTGTCAAGGCAGAATTCTAGGAGAAGGAAAACTCTGATATAACACCTGCAACCCTGATGGTATCCAATGATGTTGACTTGTTCTTCTTTTTGGTAAATATCATCTTGGTTAAGAGAGTGGGACTGGCTTTGTGCAGTGCCTTTGCTCACTATAAAAGCTTCACGGCACAGGCATTGCTTTGTATCTGGAGATCTCTCTGCACTTGTCATCACATGGTACCATGGGCCCAGCACTATGTGTCAATAATTGTCACAAGTGTAGTGTTTGTACCAGAGTTTTCAAGTCGCTGGCTGGACTAAAAAGTCACACTCGTTCAGCGCATCGGTAGGGGTTCTCCTACATGGATATGAAGTAGTGGCCGTACTCGAAAACGAGTTGGCAGCCACCATATATGTATGTATATATATATATATATATATAGTCAAATCTACACACTGTATGTAACCACAATCAGATCCTTTCACTCCATTATCTACAATCTGATTGACATATAATTAGATGGTATTCACTACAGACACTCTGGTTGCTAAATGTTCATTGTCTGTCTGTCTATATATCCGTCTGTCCATCTGTCTGTCTGTCTGTCCATCTATCTATCTGTCTGTCCATCTATCTATCTATGTCTGTCTGTCCATCTATCTGTCTGTCTGTCCATCTATCTGTCTGTCTGTCCATCTATCTGTCTGTCTGTCCATCTATCTATCTGTCTGTCTGTCTGTCCATCTATCTATCTGTCTGTCTGTCTGTCCATCTATCTGTCTGTCTGTCCATCTATCTATCTGTCTGTCTGTCTGTCCATCTATCTGTCTGTCTGTCTGTCTGTCCATCTAACTATCTATCTATCTATCTTGATAGAGTAAGACACGCTTCGCATCGGCTCCGCTATTCCATCGGGATTTACCCTTACTATTGTAAGTACCGGATAAATTTTTTAGTGCAACACATTTGGAACACTAACCCCTGTTATTTAGGGAAACATTTTTGCATTTACCCCCTTTTTAGGGGGTAAAATAAATATCTATTTTTGCCGAAAAATTTCTTTCTTGGCAGCATGGCGGAAAAGATGGCAGACATGTCTGCCATTAGCTCTGCCACGCCCCCCAAGTCTGAAGAACAAAAAATAATTACAACAAAATTAGACATTGAAACAAACAAACAAAATGAAAAAACAAATGTTAAGGAAAATGAGCAAACAGAAAACAAACAAACAGAAAATAATACAAATAACGACAGGGCAACTTTCGCCCAGAAAACAAAGCAATCCATTACATACACACCAATTGACCTAACTGCCGCCAGAGAAAAACTGGCCGAAGCAAAGAAACATATTGTTTTGGGGGAAAACGGAATGTTTTCCATTAACTCCCCCCCAGAATTCAAGAAAGCCAGAGCAGAAAACACAGTTATATACAGAACTATACTAAACCAGTCAAGAAAGCCAGCACAGCCCAGCCAAATGGAAATAGAGTTAGTCCTAAAAGACTATATGAAGAATATTCTCTTCATACGAAAGGACCGACTCTATGGCAGCATTTCGGTCCTAACAAGAGACAAAGAAACGGCGGTTCAGCTTTCCCTAAGCCCACTCTCGTCGACAACATATAGCTTCTATCCCTCCTACATGGGTAGAAGAACTCAGAGAATAAAAGTAAAAACAATGCTGCCCACAATGGACTTCTGGTGGGCTATTGCTGGCTTCATTGATATGGGCGAAGACACTATGCTGTCAATGGGGAAGGCAACTGGAGATGCGTTCCTGGGAATGGGCCTCGACATACTAGTCCAAATGAGGCCCGAAAGAATAGCACAAATCCCGGATCGCATCTGGCTGGATGACCTTACCCCAATAGACATAATTGTAGAGGGGAGAAGACCAGCATGCTATTTATGCATGGAAAGGGGACACGTTAAGGCTAACTGCCCGAAACGTATCCCCCAAAAAGGACTATTGCCCACACCCACCACAAACAGTACACCAGCACCACCCACCTCCAAAAATACACTAATACCACACACAGCAAACAAAATACAGACACCACCAACCACAAACACAACACAAACATCACCACCACCAGCACCAAACACAAGCACGACACAAAAATCGCCACCACCAACCACAACACAAACATCACCACCACCATTACCAACCACAAGCACGACACAAACATTACCACCACCACCACCACAAAACCCATTCCAAACAAATAATAAAAAAAACAGTAACAAATCTACCCCTCCCGCAAAAAAAAAACAACCACACAACACGTCCCTCCCACCTAGCGCTGAAGAGTTTCCCCCAACTTCTGAAGAAGAAGGAGGAGAAGCCTTCAGACAAGTTAAAAGAAAAAAAAGAAAACACACACCCAGCACACCACAAATAACCCACACACAAACACCAACTCCAATCAAAAACACCCCACCCTCAACAAACAAAAATAAATCTGCGCCTCCCCTCTCCGAAACATTGACAGCATCACAAAAAAAGACGTTGCAATACACATATATAAATAAAGAAAACAAAAAACTGGTTAAATTAATAAACAATAACCCTATGGTGCAGACCGAAGGGCCAAACTTTATCTCAACAGAGAACTTCACCCATTTAAAAATGATAAAGGTCCCTCTGGACCTTTATCGTTCCTTAAAAGAACAATTTAGACGGGACGTGAGCCCCCCCTGTTTAAAACCGTTGAATCGCGTCCTCTTGAAAGATTTCCCCATAACCGCCCCTCTCCCTGACACAACTCCAAATACCCCAACCCCACCACACACGTGTACCCCCACACCACCACAAAACATCCCTCCACCCAACACACCTGATGCCATGGAAATTACGCCACCCGGAGAGGTAAGTGCTTTTCTTTCTTCACTTTCAACACCAAAATAGATCAATTGAGAGTTGGCTGTTTGAACGCGCGTGGCCTGAGCTCAGCTTGGAAGCAAGCAAAGCTTCTAAGTGACCTCAGGTCACAAAGTATAGATGTGATGGTTGTTTGCGAGAGTCGGATCAGCAGCGTGAGACAGCTGGCGCCCGCCTTCGATGACTTTGAGATGCACGCATCTCTCTGTCAACCCGGAGGCGGGGGGGGAGTTGCCGTACTGCTGGATAAACGTCTGACTCTCGACGTACAGATTGTTCACTCGGACCCGGGGGGTCGATTACTGGTGCTGGACGTCGGAGGTGGTGAAGGCGGGGCTTTCAGACTGGTCGGTCTTTATGCTCCCTTCGGGGCGGAGAGAGCCGACTTCTTCCAACGTCTGGAGACTTTTCTAGGAACGTCGCGTTCCCTGCTTTTAGTGGGGGACTGGAATGGAATCCTAGATGCGCGTTGGGACTATGCAGGGGCATGTCCCGATAGAGGGGGGTGTAGCAGCCTCAAGGGGTTACTCGATCGATTCGACCTGGTCGATAGATTTCGACTAGATTGTCCAACTGCGCCAACCTGGACCTGGGCAAACCGCAGTGGACAATCTAGATCGTACCTAGATAGGTTTTTGGTTAGGAGTAAGGATAGGGACGTATTTAGTTGTCCAGAACTGATCATGGTTGGCTATTCAGATCACAAATTAGTGACCTGCGTGGTCAACCTTGATAGAACGCATAGACAGGGTCCTGGTTACTGGAAGATGAACTTGTCCTTACCGACAAAGAAAGATTACAGAAACCGGATTAGTAGCTTAGTTAAGATGCGGTTGACGGGAGCGATCGTCAACAGTAGGTGGTGGATATCTCTAAAGAGAGAGATTAGAGTAAGTTCGATAGGTTACAGTAAGGAACTAGCGGCGAATAGAAATAGGAGGGAAAGGGAGTTAACAGATAAACTAGAAGAGGCGATTAGGAGCGGAGACGTAGCCAGAGTGTTAGCGACGAGAACGGCATTGAGCCAGTTCTTTGACGCGAAGCACGAAGGCTGCGTTGTCCGAAGTAAAATACGTGCTTTAGGAAACGAGGGGACCAAAGCTGTTAGCTGGGCCCGCGTGACAGAAGCCAAGAGTGGGATTAAATCCACCATTCGGTCTTTGCGAGACCAGGATGGACGGGTGATCCTTGAACCTGAGCGAATGTGCGAGACCTTTCAAAGGCACTTTGCTCGACTGTTCGGAGGTGGCGGGGGGCCGGACGGGGATGTGGACTTCGGTCCATACCTCGACGGTCTACCGCGTCTTTCGAGCGGCGAAGCGGAGTGCTGCGAAGGGCCAATCACAGCCACTGAAATCGGGGAAGCGCTCAGCCAATGCAGCAGACGCAAATCCCCGGGTCTCGATGGTCTACCATACGAACTTTATTTAGCTATGCCGGTCTTGTTCTCCGAACTCCTCGAGGCTGTCTATTGCAACTGGCAACAGAACGGGAGAATTCCCTGTTCTGTGACCAAGGGCGTGGTCACGCTAGTGAGGAAGGACGAGAGCAAGGGGGACGACTTAAGTAACTTTAGGCCCATAACTCTGCTGAATGCAGAGTTACAGATTTTGGCCAAGGTGTTGACGAAGAGGTTGGCGCTTGTGGTGGGTGGTTTGGTGGGAGACGCGCAGACATGCGCTATCCCGTCCAGATCCATTCACGACAACCTCCACCTCATGCGATACATCATAGAGAGGGTTGGCTACGAACCCGGCTTTGGTGGGGCCCTGATCAACTTGGATCAATCTAAGGCGTTCGATAGGGTCGACCATGGTTACCTGGATGCGGTGCTAGCGGCGGCGGGCTTCGGACCCGTTTTCAGGGGCTGGATTTCTGCCATGCACAGTGGCAACATCTACTCTAGGATTAAAGTAAACGGCTACCTCTCGGAGCCGTTTCAAATCACCCGATCCATCAGACAGGGGTGCCCCCTCTCCTCCCTTCTGTACGTATTGACTCTCGAGCCACTGCTGCGGAAGTTGGAGTTGCTGCGGGGCATACCCCTGGAACCGGGATTGCACAAAGCGGTCTCGGCCTATGCCGACGACGTAACAGTAATGGTGGCGGACGCCTCGGAAATCGGGGCGATCGCCACCCTACTGGAGGAATACGAAAGGCTGACGGGGGCTAAGCTGAACCAGGACAAGTCAGTCGGTTTGCAACTCGGAACGTGGAGGGGCAAACCGATGCCGTTAGACGGTGTCGTCGGGCGGTGGACGGAGGGCCCGGTGAAGCTGCTCGGGGTCTGGTTCGGACCGGACCTCCAGGTGGAGAAGAATTGGGGCGAGGTGACGAGCAGGGTGTTTGCGCTGACCCAGAAGTGGGCCAAGTGCAAACTATCACTGAAAGGTCGGGCGGAGGTGACGAACGCTTACATAGCGTCCGTCATCTACTACCGCCTGACCGTCGTGCCTTGCCCCAAGGAAAAGCTCACCATCATGGAACGCATGCTCTTCCAGTTCCTCTGGAAGAAGCGGCCTCCCATGGTGAGGAGATCCATCTGCTGCCAGCACCCTTCGAAAGGAGGGCTGGGTATGCCGTGGCTGTTGATGCGTAGGCACGCATTGAGGCTACGGCATCTACAGGTATTCCTCAACGGTCAGCCGGTGTGGGCCCCGTTTGTGAGGCGAGCCTTCCCACAGCTCGTCTCGCTCACCGAACTGCAATCCTGGGTGAAGCAAAGACCGAGAAAACTGGGCAACTGGCACACTGAGTGTGCCCAGGCGCTCACGGCTATCTGGCAAGCGGACCCGACTGTCAGTGGAGAATCCACCTCGACATTCTATAGAGGGTTGGTGGCTAGCAGGGGCGACGACACCCTTGGAGAGTCGCTAGGCATGGAGGAGGACGAACTGGCCAGCCTGTTCGGTAGAACTTTCGGCCCGGGACCCATGGACAACTTCCAGAGGTCCCTAGCCTGGCAGTGTTACCGGGGGGCTCTGCCCGTTCGAGAAAAGCTCTACAGACACGGGCGCCCGGGCAGGGATCCCGCGAAAAAGATCTGTCCCAGATGCGTGCGCGACGAGGAAACCGTTGCGCATGCACTGGTACACTGCCCGGGCGTTGCCGATCTGTGGGGCTACGTCGAACGACTGCTGTCGCGTGTGGCGCCGATTCGATTAACCGCCGAGTCTGTGGTGAACATCAAGCCGCCTCCTCCCTTCAGAAATGAAGCAGAGGCGGTCTTTCTGTGCGTAATAGCCATGATGAAAGAGGTTGTGTGGTGGACGCGCCTGAAAGGTCTGAGGTCGGGTGACTTTCTCTCCGGCCATCACCTGGTTTACTTCTTCCGATACCACTTCGGAAGAAGAATCAGGATGGAGAGAGAAGTGCTTGGTCCCAGACAGTTTTATGAAAGGTGGGTGAAAGAAGCGAGAATGGCCCGTGTAAATGGGCCTTCTCTCTACATTGTTCTGTAGGTGAAGAAGTGAAGAGGAAAGGGGGAGCGCCTCCTCTCTGGGCTTCCCCCGCGAAAAGAGTTGCACACTTTTCGGGGGTATGTGCAATCCCCAACACGCCCCCTCCCTTTTGAGGACTTTTTATTGTTATATTATTATTGTTATTCCTTTTTTCTTTACTCGATTTATGTAAACTCCCCCACTGTGTAAATGTCCCCTTCTTTTGTGCCCTCGTGGCAAATAAATAGAAATTTATCTATCTGTCTGTCTGTCCATCTATCTATCTGTCTGTCTGTCTGTCCATCTAACTATCTATCTGTCTGTCTGTCCATCTATCTGTCTGTCTGTCCATCTATCTGTCTGTCTGTCCATCTATCTATCTGTCTGTCTGTCTGTCCATCTAACTATCTATCTGTCTGTCTGTCCATCTATCTGTCTGTCTGTCCATCTATCTGTCTGTCTGTCCATCTATCTGTCTGTCTGTCCATCTATCTATCTGTCTGTCTGTCTGTCGTCCATCTATCTGTCTGTCTGTCTGTCCATCTATCTATCTGTCTGTCTGTCCATCTATCTATCTGTCTGTCTGTCCATCTATCTGTCTGTCTGTCTGTCTGTCTGTCTATCTATGTATCAGTCAGTCTGTCTGTCTGTGGAGGATTTTAACACGATAACTGTGTCCAACAGAAATCCTAAATACATATATATATATATATATTTAATACAATAACAGAGATAGTTTAAAGCTAAACTTTGTATATTGTATATATATATATATATATATATATATATATATATATATATATATATATACAATATATTAACAAATGGAAACTATATTTATTTCATTATACATATTTCAAGGGCCACCAATATGTATATTTACTCCAATAATTTGTTGAGTGCTTTATATCAGTTATAAAAATATTTTGCCTGTATCCCAACAAATTAAATATAACCTCTACATATATATATATATATATATACCATCATCATCATCGTTTAACGTCTATCTTCCACGCTAGCATATGTTAGACGGGAGTTTTCCCACTTGAGGCAAGGTTGGTCGGGTGACCATGTCTCGCTCATATAGGACTATCTGGCAGGTTTTCTACGGCTGGATGCCCTTCTTAACACCAACCACATTTACAGTGTGGACTGGGAACTTCTTACCATGTTACCTACACGGCCACATTACACCGTGGACTGTGTGTTTTTTTGTCGTGACACCTACACGATCTCGATCTCATTTATCTCATTTATTTGGACTGGATGTTGTGGTACCAACTTTACAGAGAGAGGGTGGTGTTGGTGGGAGTGGGAGGATAGGGTAGGGGTAGTGGATTGGGGTGTATATTTGGTTAAGAGGTGCCTACTGACTGTATGTATATATATATATAAACATAATATATATATATATATATATATATATATATATATATATATATAAAAGGTTATGAAACGAAAGGAGCTGTGTGGTTACTAAAAACCAGGTTTAGGATGGTGGTTAGGACGGAACAGGAGGCGAAAGGAAGAAAGGAGTTTCCATCGTCAGCTGTAAATGTATCCCGAACCGATGTTTCGGCGCTGAATTACAGGACATCGGTGTAGTTCGGGTGCCCGAGGACTTTTATTAATCATAAGGCCAGGTGGAAAAGGAGAGAGAGAGGGAATGGAGGAAGAACAGGGGGGAAATATATATATATATATATATATATATATATATAAAGGGTGTCCAAAAAAATGTATACACACTTCAACAGCATTTTCATAGATATTGCCAGTACAGGTAATCAAAGTGTGTATACATTTTTTGGGACTCGTTGTATATATATACACATAAGAAGAAGAACAACAACTTCCTCTTCTTACCTGTCTCTGTGGCGTGCATTGTTGATAAATGAAGAGAAAGTTCTGGAATTTTTCTCAAGGATTTCAGAAACATATCTGAAGCCATTCCAAAGATACGCTTAGCATCCTCGTGGCCGAGGAACCAAGCACAGAAGTTTGGCATAATTTCCTGGTAGACTGATAGCTTGTACTTCAAAATGTGTAGAGGAACGTGATGGGAAGTTCTCTTTACGAGCTGCCGTGGATCAAACCTCCAAGGTGTTTTCGGATTCACTATTATTGTGATGTAACCATTCTTGGAAGCTATATCGATATAAATTTGGATATCCTTCCTTTCAATGTTTGTATTATCAATCACAACTATCGGACATTTCATTTCACAACACTTGGAAGCCAGTTGTGAACAATAACTGTGTCCAAACTCTTGTTTCTCTGGTGACCAGTTGTAAATATTGTCCTCGGTGAGGAAATGGTCTGAGGAACAGACAATAGATTTGGGATAAAGATTGACGATCTTGTTGGTCAGCCATGATTTACCAGACCCCGGTAATCCTCGCAAGATAAACATCACTCGAAAATGTTTTCCCTGGAGTTTCTCAATAACTTCCTGGTCTTCCAAAAAATGGAACCAAACCATTTCCAGAATTCTATTCTTTCCGCATCCTCTCCTCTTTCTGTCTGATCTCCTCCCCCATCTTGAAAACATCACCATACCAACTCCAACATCAACATCAATCACTGGTCACGCCAGAGATCAAGAGTTAGGCCAGAGGTCACAAGTCAGGAGTCAGGTGAAATCTAGGCCGGGTCAGGTAAGCTTCTGTTAAAAAAAAGAATGGAATTAGAGAATGGGTAAGTCAGAGTCAATGATTTCTAATTTTGGCACAAAGTCAGCAAATTTTTTTTGGGGGGGGGGTTGATTATATCGACCCAGTATTACACTGGTATTTATTTTCTTGTCCCCCTCCCTCACCTTCTACCAAGCCCAGAGACTCATAGGTAGTACGCCAACAGGATGTTACAAATCAGTTGCCTCAAATCTGGGGATCTATGGACATGTGTGGTGAGGGTGGGAGAAGGCTGGGGTAAGTATGTAGTGTAGATGGGTGAGGGTTTGCAAATAGTACAGGGGGGGTGGAGGCTGGGGTAAATCTGGAGAGTACAGGGGTGAGGGTGAGGTCTGCAAAGTGCACAGGGGCGAGATAAGTCTGTAGAGTAGAGGGGTGAGTTTGTAGAGAAGACAGGTCTTTCAAAATCCAAGGAGTGATGGCGGGAGTAATCATTTAAATAAACAGAATTCTTGAGAGTGAATAGGTTGGGAACTCACAGTATTCTGACCGTCAGAGGGATCGACCCTGCCCTGCCAGGCTTAAAACACACAACACACTATTAACCCTTTAGCATTCACATTACTCTATATATACTACTGTATTTTCATGGTAAACACTTTATCTCACATAATATTGAATCTATGATATTTGATAGTATTCATTTTGCAAACAATACCTTAACATAAGTATGAGGGGCCAGTTACAGCTGGTTTAAACAAAGTGGTGAGAGAATTCTGGCCGGATATGGCCAGTTTAAATGCTAAAGGGTTAAAAGGGTTAAGGGCTCTTTTCCTTTTTTAATACTACTACTGCTGCTGTTATTACTACTATTAATACTACTACTACTTTCCCTGATTATCAAATACCATATCTCAAATAATATTAGAGATTTTACTTTTTCATCATTTTAATTTATAAATTTTAAGCTTAAAATTTTTTCTGAACAAGTTTTACATTTTTACAGGAAGTAGTTGTAATTTTCAGTAACAAAATATCATCTATGAAACAAAAAGCTTGGTGTGATTTGTGGTTTCAAAGACTTTATGATCACCCTGTATATATACAGGCGCATGGCTTAGTGGTTAGAGCATTGGGCTTGCAATCGAAAGGTTGTGAGTTCCGGGTGATGTGTTGTTTCCTTGAACAAGACACTTTATTTCACGTTGCTCCAGTTTACTCAGCTGTAGAAATGAGATGATAGGGACTGGGGTCCCTATCATTAAATCACCCAAGACACCGCCACGAGATATACCTTGGAGGAGGCCAGCTAAACATGTATAGGTGTGAGCTGTAACAACAACAACATATATACAGGGCTCCCTCCAAAAAAATGTATAGACAACAAAATCTTTAAAAAATGCATTAAAATAAATTCTGTTTTATATACATTATAAGGTTAACTTTGCCTTTCGTCCATACAGGGTCGATAAAATAAAGTACCAGTAATGCACTGGGGTAATTGCTGGCCTTGTGTCAAAAGTAGAAACAATTATTAAAATTATGTAAACATTTTTGGGTGTTTACACACAATTGAATTATCTCTGTAGAACATTTCAATAAATATTACCTGGACAGTGTGTATACATTTTTTTGGGGGGACACCCTGTATATATGTGTGTATATATATATTATACACACACACACTAAATGTTCATATATATATATATATGAACATTTAGTGTGTGTGTATAATATATATATATATATATATATATATATATATATCCATTCATTCTATAAGTCTTCTGCAGCCACATTAAAGTAACTTCCAGTCTATTCTAGTAACAACTTCCTGTTAATTAACCTGTAGTCACAGGTATACTAATAATGCCTGCACCACCTGTTGTTATTGTCATAGCAACACTAATTGGACAGCTACTGAGATGGCTTAACAACAGTTGCCTTAGCAACCAATCAAAGATGAAAGCAGTAACGTCATATATATATATATATATATATATATATATATCATCATCATCATCATCATCATCATCATCAATATATATATATGTATATATATGTATATATATATATATACACATATATATGTGTGTGTGCATAAATAAATATATATATATGTGTGTGTGTATGTATATATATAGATATATATATCATGCAATTTTACGTCCATTTTTCCATGCTAGCATGGGTTAGACAACGACATATATATATATATATATATATTTCCCACACTGTAAATGTGGTTGGTGTTAGGAAGGGCATCCAGCTGTAAAATACCTGGCTAAATTTACAGTCCTCGCTGGAGCAAGGGTCAACATGGCCAGACTTGCCTCCTGGCATGGACGACCCATCTAACCAATGCAAACATGGAATAATTGACGCTAAACGAAAACGATGATGATGATATTCATTTCATCATCATTTCATTTTACGTCCGCTTTTCCCTGCTTGCAAGGGTGGGACGGGAACTGATTCTGGCTTGATTTCTACAGCTGGATGCCCTTCCTAACACCAACCTCATTTACAGTGTGGGCTGGGTGTTTTTTTGCCGTGGCACCTCCACGACCACTTTGCAGTGGAATGATAGGGACCCCAGTCCCTATCATCTCATTTCTACAGCTGAGTAAACTGGAGCAATGTGAAATAAAGTGTCTTGCTCAAGGAAACAACACATCACCCGGTCTGAGAATTGAACTCACAACCTTTCGATTGCAAGGCCAATGCTCTAACCACTAAACCATGTGCCTCCATTTATATATATATAGTAAAGGATAAAGACCCCCTTCGGTCACGAATGACCATGGGATTTACACCTAGAAGGGTTTCCCCCTGAGGCACAAGTCCGGGTAAGGTTGTTTGGGGAAGACCAGCAGTCGCCCATGCTTACCAGTCTCTCTTCTCCACGCCACCGATGATATCCAAGGAAGAGGCTATGGCCGATACAGCTTTGCACCAGTGGTGTGTCAACATATATATTTATATTATAGATTTACAATATATACACTACATACACCTTATCTACTCTATATTTAGACTATATATACACTAAACTACATCTGATGTTGACCAAGGGAAAGTCAATGTCCGATACAGCTTGGTACCAGTGATGTCACAACTCATTTCTACAGTAAACTGGAGCAACGTGAAATAAAGCGTCTTGCTCAAGGACACAACGCATCATCCGGTCCAAGAATCAAACTCACAACCTTCTGATTGCAAGCCCTATGCTCTAACCACTAAGCCATGGACAAGGTGTCAAATTTTCATTACATTTATTGAGGTGTGACACTCATTTCGCAATTGATCAGCTCAAGGTTCGATCTCTATCAATCAGGCTTGATTCTGGAATCAAAAGTTCATCAGACTTCTGTTATCACAATTTTGTCATTACAACAACAGAAGTCTGATGAAAAACAAATTACTGAGAAATGAAATAAAATTAAATAAATACAGCACATATATATTCAGAAAAACAGAAGACCCACACATTCAATCCCACACCACAAGGAGTGCTAGAACCTCCCTTCAATATTTTATTTAGATTAGCCATCACATTGGCAGTATTGCCGAGGGTGATAACGTGGCTAAGACACTGGAATAACCAAGCACCCTCACCAGGGGCATCACCTGATACGTCGGTAGAGCCAAGTGATAGCGTGGCTAAGACACTAAAATAACCAAGCACCATCACCAGGGTAAAGCGAGATGCCAACGATAAACAGTTCTACCCATCGGAATTGGCCTTTGATGATGAGAGATTTGAACCCAGTTGCAATCGTCAAGACGCTGGTAAAGCTTGCATGGGAAAAAAAATAATAACTATCAGCCTTTTTGATATTGAAACTCTAAATCTTATTTGTTTCTTCGCTCACTGCGAGGAACATGGAGAAAGGAGTGGCAGAGCCTTCAGACATGTCTTCCAGGGGGTCCTCTCAGAAGCAGCCTTCACTAAATGTTCCAGCTGGATCCACAAACAAGACCAACCGAGCTTATGGATGTTATTCAACCATCTTGCTCATAGTCTACCTCTGGATCCCTGCCGGCTGGTTTTGCCCATAAAAACAGACCCTAACCCCCAATTTACTGGGAATAAATTATTTCGGGTTATACTATTGTTTTATTTATTTTAATTATCATGGAGGAGTGGGTTATTCTGGAATGGCATACTACGAGGTTAGGCTGAAAAAGTTCATAGTTTGACTATGAAGGAGCGATACTTGAGCTGTGAAATATTGTATGCATTAATTTCAACCTTTCTTATTAATAACTGGGGACTATGTTGAAAAATAAACCTCATTTGGTCATTCCATGAGAGTATCTTGGTCAACTTTACACCTTACAGTCGTACTTTCCTTAAAATATAACATCTGGTTAGGGAGGCCGGTAAAACATTGTCTTAATGAAAATATTGATTATAATTATTTATTTATTAATCTCACAGTTAAAATAATATCTAATAATAATAATTATTATTAGTATTAGATATTATTAAATTTTGAAATATTTAAAAACTGTAAAATGGTGAACAACTTACGCTAATTTAGATATTCTCTCAGTGTATCTGTCTCTCTCTCTCTGTCACATACTCTCTTACTTACTCTCTGTCTCTGTCACATACCCTCTTACTTACTCTCTCTCTCTGTCACATACTCTCTTACTTACTCTCTCTCTTATTCTGTCTCACTCACTCACCCACACACTCTCTCCATCTCTTACTCTTATTCTTTATTTACTGCGGAACTATTATTACGCGACGTGATGATCTCAAGTCCATGTTTCTATGTCAGTCAATGAATGTATGAAAGATAAAATAAAACCTGATATTATTTATTGATACGTGTAATTTTACTTATAATAGCAGTTAGTAATGTCGTTATATAAATTGTGTTGTTGCTAT
Organism: Eledone cirrhosa; assembly: GCA_964016885.1. Taxonomy (NCBI): domain Eukaryota; kingdom Metazoa; phylum Mollusca; class Cephalopoda; order Octopoda; family Eledonidae; genus Eledone; species Eledone cirrhosa. The sequence continues at coordinate 36,595,058 of OZ024759.1, read as the reverse complement.
CGTCTGCAAGTCGTGTTAACTTAAATATACTATATATTTAATTACTGTGACTACTGTGTATATATAATATAATATATATATATATATATATATATATAAATGTATGTCTTCAATCTTTCTGTATTTATCGTTGTTGTGGTATAAGTATGTCCACTGCATTTGGTCATTTTTCTTAGTGCGGCACTTTTTAAATGTGTTTTATTCTGGACGATAATTTTTAACATCTCGCTTCGTCGAGTGCTTTCACATTACCTCAAACTCGAACAAACCTGCTATATGGCATCTACAACTTCGACTCATATACCCATAGTGAGAAAGAGAGAATTAAAAATATACAGACTTAGTAAGATATGTATAAAAATAGAGTAACAAAGATAGATAGAGAGACGAAGTGACCAAAGAGAGAGAAAGAATGACAGATGAATTAAGAGAGACGGGATGGAATAACAAGATAGAGATATATATTCATATGGAGAGAGAGCATCAGATCAGTTAAAATAAGAGGAGGAAATAGATAAAATAACAGCTTAGAGAGGAGAATAAAAAGAGAGAAAGAGAGAATCTTAGAAGGACAAATAGATAGGGAGAAACTTAGGTAGAGAGTGAGATAAAGAGACAGACAGGAACTTAGATAGAGAGAGGGGGACAAAGAGATAGACAGAGACTTAGATAGAGAGGGGACAATCAGGTAGACTTAGGTAGAGAGGAGGAGATAGCTGCTATAAATCATGGGGTTTACGTGTTATGTCGACGATTGTCCGTCCACTGTTCAACAGGAAGATATCAACAATAGCAGGAAACATCTACCCAAGTTGTCGTCATGTAAAACAGTAGACTATATTACCGATCCGATCTCCTACAAAGATTTCTTCCTTCGTTATTTAATCGCCAACAAACCCTGTGTGTTTAGTGACAAAATCACCCAAAATTGGCGAAGTCGTACAGAATGGATTGACAAACAGGGAAAACCGAGATTTGAATTTTTAAAGACAAACTTTGGTTTGTATGTTTATTATTAAGTACCAGTAATGTACTGAGTAATTGATGGCCTTGTGCCAAAAGTAGACATAATTATTAAATGACCATTACAGTAATTCAATGGGGCAATGGATTGGCAGAATCGGTAGAGCATCGGATTAAATGCTTTGCGGTATTTGGTTATGACTTTCTACGTTCTGAGTTCAAATCCCGTCGAGGTCAACTTTGCCTTTCGTCCCTCCGGGGTCGAAAAATAAACTACTAATCAAGTACTGGAATCGTCTCCCCTCAACGTAAAAATCATTATGATCATATACGCAGGGCCGGATTTAGGGGGGCCTCACCAGCGACGGCCGTAGCAATTTATTTGTGCCCTCAGCTGGGCTTTTTAGTTTTAGGATGGTTAGAATTTTTGAATTTAATATCTGTATATATAACTTTTCAATTCCAATTACTCGCAGCACGCTAATTTTGATATGTAAAATTGGGGAGTTTGCTGTGCATGAAGGGCATTTTTTTGTGGGATTAAGGGGAAGAGTGGGCAAAATTTATTAAATCAATCTCAGTAAATGATTGGTACTTTATTTTATCAACTACTAATACTACTACCAACAGCAAACAACCACAGGCTCTGCCTTTCGTCAAAAATGTACTAACGAAAGCGTTAAACATATCGATCACCCAGTACTATATACCCTGGTAGAATACAATCACCAATACATACTTTCTTCTGCTGCTAATATATATGTTGTTCACTAGAAAGTTTATTTTAAAATCTAACCTTGGCGAGCAGTTTAGAATAAACACTCAACTTCCCAGCTTCGGTAACTCAACACATTCTTTCTATTTCTTGTTTAAAGGTAGCTTATTTATCGTGTATCACTTCCCTTTCGTGATCGTCATCCCTGTTAAAAGACATGAAACATTCTATAATTTCATTTCCCTTCTTAACTTCCCCACATTTAATCGCGAAGCCTTGTCACTATAAAAACTTAAAACTGATCGTTGAAGTGTGCCGAGTTTAAAAGCCATGCGGTGATTGATGGAAGGGAAACAACTCAATTATGTTAACTGATAAAACTTTTAAAACCATTTTAATTGGGACAACAAAAAAGGAACCGATTGTTAAATGGAACCCCTCCAAAATGTTTCCTTTGGTCTTTCCATTGTTGATACTATCTCCAGTCGCAACTCACCGCCTTGTTTGTACATGTTCTGAATATATAAGTAAATAAAATCTACCGACTATAAACAAGATCTTTCAGTACATCGTAGCTAGGATAATATTCAACAACAGAAACTTGTTTTATAAGTTGTACTTGTTTTTCACATTCTTTTACCTCCTGTCTTACTCCTCTTTCGTTTCTTAGAATTTACAAATATATACAGCATACAAAAGATAGCACTACTAGGCACTGCACACATATTACGATAAGTACCATCAATACAATAGAAACATCAACAAAAACTACACTGCACATACCTGTGCTCGGTAAGGCATTAATGATGCGTAATAAAAATGATAATAATAATAATAATAGTTTCTACTTTTGTCACAAGGCCTGCAATTATTTCAGCGTATTACTGGTACTTTATTTTATCGACCCCGTAAGGATGAAGGGCCAAGTTAACCTTAATAATAATATTTGTTGTGTAATAATAATTATTGTGTACAGTGCTCAGGTGCATTACTACTCATCAAAGGTACATGTATAGTATTTAGAATAATGTACAAATGTCAGGAAAGTCTTTTGTTTTTAATTGTAAGTAGTATTAGATACCTCTCCTAGACTGTCGTGGCTTACTAGAAGTAAGAAACTCTCATGAGAGCTGGACAGCAGAAGGTCTTCAGAGAAGAACCTCCCTCCCTCAAGCAAGTTTTTCGGTCCTTAACTTCTAAACTTATGCTTAAATTGATTAAACAAACACAGATAACTAAAAATATTGGCAGTTTTCTTCTTTTTTTCTGTCTTGCAGGAACTGCTAAAGTACCAGTAGCAATTTGTGATAAAAAACAATTTGATTCCCACCCTAAAGAAGAATGGTTATTCTCTGATTATATAAAATATTGGCAAGACTACATTACCAATGACTACCCTGTTGACAGTCAATGTCTTTATCTCAAAGACTGGCATTTTGTAAGGTAAGAAACCTCCTTCATTTTATACTCAGAGGAGATTTAGACTTGGTGAATTTCTAAAGTAGAAATGTCCAAACTGTGTTGTGATACTTTAGTGTGTTACACATAATATCTAGGTATGTTGTAACAGTTTAGTGTGTTACACATGATATCTAGGTGTGTTGTGACACTTTAATGTGTTACAACATAATCTCTAGGTGTGTTGCAAGCAACAGCAGTTGTAGTGGTGGCAGCAACTGTAACAACAACAACAACAGCAGCAGTAGTAGTAACAGCAGTGTATTTATAATTATTCAGAATTTTATATTTCAGTTTCACAACAGATTTTCTACACTTGTTTCAGAAGTTTCCCAGAATACTCAGCTTATGAGACCCCAGAGTACTTCACTTCTGATTGGCTCAACGAGTTTTGGGATACAGGGGATTCCTCTAAAGATGACTACCGCTTTGTCTACATGGGGCCGAAGGGATCTTGGTAAGATACACCCTGATATTACATTGTTTCAACAAATCTAGTCCTTTGTTAAGCTATGTTCCAAAGACAATCTTAATATACCAATATATATATTAATTCTTAACTTTTATCAGTCTATGCCAACCTCCAGGTTTTCCAGGTCTTTAGTCCTTCCAGCATTCTCTATCATCTGTGTTATGAGCTCTCCAATATTTAGTTATTTTTCTCAATCTCTCTAAATTCTTCTCTTCCCACTTATTCCTCAAACATTCTTTTCAGTGACTTCTATCAGAATCAACTGTCTCCAATTGATCCGACTGGATCCCTAAGCGAGACCAGCCAAGCTCTTGGAGGTTATCCAACCATCTTGCTTTGATTCTTCTTCTCCTCCCACTTATTCCCGAGAGGGTCATGGGGACAGAGTCCTCTAACACTCCTTCCAGCAGGTCCTCACAGAAGCAACTGCCACCAATTCATCTGACTGATTCCACCAAGCCAGACCAGCCATACCCAATCATTTTTTTCTTTAGAAATTTATTGCAACAAAAATGAGACAGTGTATTGTGAGAAACACCACCACAATCTCCATTTTGTTCACTGGGGCTGTTGAGTGGCCAGTTTGTGGGACCCCATTTAGAGAGAGATGTGGATGGCAAGAGAAATGTAGGCAATGACAGTGGGAGTTCAGGCACATTGCACCTGTCCTGTAGACCATGTGATAGTTTAACACCTCATTTCTAAGAAACCTAAATACACATACCATCACTTATATGGAGGTCATAATTTATGACCAAATGTATTGGTTATTCTTTCAGGACACCTTTCCATGCTGATGTCCTCCACTCCTACAGTTGGTCAGCAAATATCTGTGGACAGAAACAATGGCTATTGTTTCCACCTGGTACTGTAAACTGCTTCCTCTACACACATACAGAAATACATATACTCATACATACATAACCACCACCACTACCATCCTTTTATTATTTTGCCCATCTATTTGTTTAGGTGAAGAAATGTATCTGCGTGACAGGTTTGGTAATTTGGTATTTGATGTGACATCCGAGGAACTTAACAATCCACAGCTCTACCCAAATTATCAGAAACTCTCACAGAGATATAAAGTTATCCAGAATCCTGGAGAAATTATATTTGTTCCCAGTGGATGGCATCATCAAGTGTGGAATTTGGTAAGTACAGGTCTTTAAAGAACATTTCTAATATATAGTGGACATGTTCTCTACAGAAAGACACCATTTCTATCTAATATATAGTGACATGTTCTCTACAGGAAGATACCATTTCTATCTAATATATAGTGACTAATATATAGTGACATGTTCTCTACAGGAAAACACCATTTCTATTAACCACAACTGGCTGAATGGTTGTTGTGTGGATCTGAACTGGAACTTTCTCCAGAGAAACTTGAAGGATGTTGAAAATGAAATCTCCGATTGTCAAGATATGGAAGGTTGGATCCAGCAATGCCAGGTGTGTAAGTCTAACAAATCTACCTTCATTATACAACACAACTTAATGAGAAATCCCTCCAAATTCTTGATTATTTTCAAAATTATTTGAAAATCACAGGTAGCGATTTTCATTAGAAATAGTGTAACTTTCACACAAGCATGGAAAAGCAGATGTAAAATGATGATATATATAGTTTCAGAAGTTCCCGTAATAAGGTGAAAGCAGAAATTCTTTGCTTAAACTTTAATCTGTGCTAATAATAAATATTTGCTCTTCAAGTTTATATATCGAGTGCTGGGCAGCACATTCCTCATTGTCTCTCATTGGCTTGGCTACAGCCGAAGCTTCGATTTTACCAAACTTTCATTTATATATATATATACACACACACACAATCCTTATTGAGACCTCTTTGGATTTTGGTCTTCATAATTATTATTATATATATATTGTTTTTCTTCCATCAGATGATACTGAAATCTCTCTCAGGTTCAAACTACAGAGATTTCTTTCAACTTTGCAACAATATCGGGACGAAAGGCCTCCAACTTCTGAGCCAGTCAGACAGCTTTGAAGACGAGACCAGCCTCCAAGCTGAACATCCTAATATGGAAGAGGAATCACAAGCAAAGGAGAAGAAAGAAGAAGGAATACATAACAAATCTCCAACTGAGGTGTCACAATGTTTAGATCCTGATCCAGAGTTGTCGGATCATTTCACTCCTTTCAACACCAAGTGCCATTCCATCTTTGATCTAAACAGACTCAGAAATGTCTTGGAGAGCTTGCTTCATACAGAACAAGTGGAATTCAAAGAGGAAGTTCAAAATCTGCTTCATAAGATCAAATCAGTTTTGTAATTCATTGGCAGAGTCGGATTAAATATGACTTGTGGCATTCGTTCTGGCTGCCTGAGCTGCAAGTTCAACACGGATGGTGGATTGGTAAAGAATGAGACAGGATGTTTTCCAGTATTTGATCTGGCTGTATGTCTGAGTTCAAATACTATGAGAAGTTCAGGTGCGACTGTTAGACTCAGCAATGGAAAGATCAATGGAAACATTGGTTCCTTGGTCTGATGATCAGCTCCCCTCTTCTGACAGATAATATCAGCAATGGAAAGATCAATGTAAACATTTCTTTGGTGTGACCTAACAATCAGCTCCTTTCTTTTCTTCTGCTAGGAGTTGTGATCAACAGATTGTTTCCATTACTGATACTTTGTTTCCTTTGAGTGATCTGACAATCAGCTTTCTTCTAGCAGGAATTGCAACTAGTAGATAGATCAGACCAAGAAACTTTCCATTGCTGATACTAACGATCAGCTTCTATCCTTTCTTGTCAGTTGTGACCGAGATAGTATCAGCAATGGAAAGACTAAAGGTTGACTTTGTCAATAAAGTTCATAATTTTCTAATAAAAAGTATAAAAAGTATCTATTTTTCAGAGTTATTAATTCAAGTTAGGCACTCAGTGGAGTGGAGATTCAGACCATCAAGGTGGCACCAGCACTAATAAGAAGGTTGAAGAATCCCATCACCATAACTATGTTGATTTTCTATGCTTGCATGATTGTCCCACTGAAGTTAGATACATCAGATGACCACATCTTGTTCGTTTCGTTGAGGTTGGTTTTTACAGCTGGAGGTCTTCCCTAATGCCAACCACTTTATGGTAGGTGTACTGAAAGCATTTCATAATGGCCTCAGAACTACCACCTTATAGGGACTGGATGGTTTAACTGCATATATATATATATAAAAATGTGCAGCACACACAATATTTACAGTAAAATGGACTGGTGTTACGAAGGGTATCCAGCTGTAGAAACCAAGTGAAAAACATGATCAAGATGTCACCTGACTGGCCAAGCCTCATGTGACAACCTGTCAAACCCATGCAGGCACGGAAAATGGACGTTAAGTGGTGACAATATACACACTTTTCTTCTTCACCCATTTATTCCTGAAAGAGGGGGGGGGGGGGGGGTCCGCAAACTCCTTCCAGCGGGTTCTGTCAGAAACAATAGCCTCCGGCTAGACCAGCAACACAGTTATGATAAGGCTAGTAAAGGCCGCCTTTTAAAAAATAGCCTAGCTTTCACGGGTTTGACAAAGTACCAGATTGGTGATGGGTGTGAATAAGACCACTGAAACTGCAATATGAGGAAAACAAAGAACCATACGACATCGTCTTGTTTGTTAACAAGGGCCACATTCAGACCTCAGGTAGAGAGGCCTGTCCTAAAAATATATTGCAGTTTCCATTTTATGCCGCAAAAACTGGCAACTGGCCCGTCATGGACGCATAAAGGTTGAATATCCTAAGATCCTAAAGAGGGTCTGGAAGAGAGCAAACCATGAAAGTTAGAACAATATATGAAAATGGTTTTTTTTAAAGGTGATATTCTATAAAGAATTAAAGAGACAAAAATAGCAATCTGTTGGTTTATTACAGATTTACACAACACACAACTTCTTGGAAAAATAAAACATTAGGAAAAAGGAAAAAAAAGGAAACAAACAGAAAAACTCATCAATAATTTGTATTTTCTTTTAAAAACCAAGAAGGGGTAGGGCAGAGAGGGGGAAAGATAGGATGGGACATACTTGAACACAGGGGCAGCTTTGTTTTTTTGTTTTTTTTTCTTAATTTTCTTCCAGTTTTTTTTTTAAATCATTAAGTGGCTGTTCAAATCCATCTAATACATTTTTTTTTTTCTTTTTCAATTTTTTCCTTCTTTGCCACAAAATTAAATTTCATTTCGCATCTATTTTGTAAGGAAACTGAGTGGTGTTTAAAAAAATAAATAGAAATAAAAAATATTTAGGAGAAGAAATGAAAATATTTACTCTAGAAATCATTGAAAGCATTTGTAAAATAAATTGTAATTTACATATTAAAAAAAATACAGCCCTTTTGATACTGAACCAGCTGTAAACTGCCCTTTTGTTCTCACACAAAGCTGCTTAAGTGTTTATAACTATCTAAATTCCTTCCAACTTTAAGAACCTTTATTAAGTTATGTTCCAAACAGCAACTCAATAATATGGAAGTTTATTTCTAAGCCCCTCCAAATTCATTATTTTCAGAATTATTTGAAAATTGTAGGCAGTGGATGGATTTCTTTAGAAATATAACGGAAGGGTTCAAGTGTTTATATTTACATATTTAACTAAAAAAAACCTTCCATTATGTTCTTTAACACCCTGCAATGATTTAGCAGAGTGTTTTCAAATATTTACAGTGTCGAGTTGTGAGGCTGCAATATAGACTGTTGTAGCATAGTTCAGTTAATAAATTTGGGAGAGTTGTGTGGCTCTTAACCCTTTAGCATTTAAACCGGCTGTATCTGGGCAAAGCCCCCCCTCCCTTCTGTTCAAACTAGCCATAACCAACCACTCATACCCACATTAAGACATTCTCAAAATAAATGTCATCAAAATCTTGAGAAGATTTGAGATATGAGATAAAGCTTTTACCATGAAAATACAATAGTAAATATAGAGTAATGTAAATGCTAAAGGGTTAAAAGGACATCTCTTAGGTATACTCAGCCACTTAGTCATACAGCTGACTCCACCTCAAAATTACATTAATATTGCAGCTTGTGGTTTAACTTTAATGTTTACAGTAAATTTACTAAAGGAGAGAAAAATTTGCAGTATTACTGATTTCAAGAATGTTTTGCTAATGCAATAGGGACTTATGAGTTCAGGTTATAATACCAAATCTTTACAAGTTCTTGATTATGTCCAAAATCATAGTTTCTTACATTAGAAATATGGTAGCGAAAAGGTTAGTGTTTATATTTATCTAAACCCTTTCATCACAATTTTATGCAAGATCCTTTGAGAATTTATGTGCCAAACACCAACTTTATGAGAAAATTATTACTAAATCCTCCCAAATTCTTGATTTTTCATAGGCAGTAGTTTCTATTAGAAATATGGTCAGTGTTTATATTTATCTAAAACCTTCCATCATAATTTTAAGTAAGGACCTTTAAGTTATGTTTTAAACACCAGCTTCAAAATGGGAAAGTTAGTTACATTAACTAAATCCGTCCACATTCCCAATTATTTTCAAAATCAATTGAAAACCATAGGCAGTGTTTCATTAGAAATATGGTAACAAAAGGGTTAGAGACAGAAGTAAAAACAAGTTATTTCAAAATGTGGCATAGACAGAAACAAACTAAAAATAAACAAACAAAATAGTGGACAGGGAGAGTTGGGGTAAAAAAGGTATTTCACAGCTAAGCTTGTGCTGTAGGCTTAATAAGGAAGCTGCATGTACCAAGCTTCAAAATCTAAAATAAAATTTAAAAATAAAAAAATAAAAAAAATAAAATTAAATGTAAATTGAAAAAGAAAAACTTTTTTAATTTCAAATTTTTTTTTAATGCAGCAGTTTTTTTTTTTTGTTTTTTGTTTTAAATCAAAATTAAATTTACTAAATTACAAATAGCCTCAAGTTAGTTAATAAACATAATATTAGGTCTGAACAGTTGGGTATTCTTTCTCTTTTTCTTCTCTTGTCTTTCATTTATTTGTTTTAAATTCCACATTCTATATATTTATATTTTTTTTATATTTTATATTATGTTATGTTATGTCCCATTTTTTTTCTTTCCATTCTTTTAAATCCTTAAGCTTGGTACATGCAATTTCAAGACGCTTACATACATGCACACACACATGGATATATCTTTGGAAGGGGAGGTGGGGATCTACCGAACAAACAAAAAGTTCTTTTCTCATTACATTCTCTCTATAGTCATTGGGAGGGGAGGGGGGGATCGGCAACTCATAAGGATAGTTGAAGCTTTTGATAACTTTAAAAAAAAAAAAAAAAAAAAAAAAGGGGGTAGGGAAACAAAAACAACAAAAACAAAATACACATCCCCACCAAACATTAGGCTATTTTTCTTTTTGTAACCTTTTGCCCCCACCCATTCCTCTCTAATACCTACTCATGTATTTTTCTCTTCATTTTTTCTTTCTTTCAGACCAGAACAAAACCTAGTAGCAGATTCTAAATGAGATAATACCGAGAAGAATTAATTTTTATCGTGTGTACACGCATACATATACGTAGATACACGTACATGCCCAGATGCATATGTGCACACACAGAGACGCACACAACAAATGTGTATACATACATGTGCACAAATACACATACATACATTACAAGCATGCACACTCACATACACATATATGTACACATACTTACAAGCACGCACACTCACATATGTACACATATACATACATGTGCACAAGTACACACATACATACATACAAGCATGCACACTCACATACACATATGTACACGCACACACACACACACACACACACACACACACATGTGCACAAATACACACATCGTTTGCATATAGCCTAATGTGGCAAGCCTCTAAAAATCCTTTTGTTTTTCATAGTAGTTGCTTTGTGTTTTTTGTAAACTGACAAGAACTGACTTGACTTATTTTTAAAACATACAGCAGTCCAAGTTGGCAGGTAATGGCAATACATAGAGTAGTACTGCAGCAGTTTGAAGGCACAGGCGACACCGAATCTCCTCCACAGCTGCTTTTGGGGGGCAGGCACCTTTCTCTAGCTACCAATTTTTTTTTCTAAGTTGAACATTATGTCACTCTGTATAACATTACATCACTGCCTATGTATATAACATATCGCTGCTTATATATATATATATAATTATATCACTGTTTGTATATAAAACATACCACTGTATATATATATATAAACATACAGTGTGTGTGTGTGTGTGTATATATGTGCATATATATATATATATATAATTATATATAATTATATCTGTGTATATAAAACATACCACTGTATATATAAATAATTATATATAATTATATCACTGTATATACGTGTATATATATTTATATATACATATACACATATTACAGTGTGTGTTTACATATATATTTATTACACACATATACATACATAAATGGCAGGAACAATCCAGAACTAACAGGTTTCGTTGGGTGTACCCTCTGACCGACCAATTTCTATCAAGTTAGGTCTCAGGCCAGACATATTTTGGAATATTAAGGATTAGAAGGGAGAAATTTCATAAAACAAATAAAAAAAATCCCTTCAAAACATTTTGAAATGAGGGTAATATGACACATGAGGCATATATATATATATATATATACACACACACATATATAACCACTTTATGCATTCATTAGCAATGCCTTGGCGCCTGTGTCAGGACTAGGGTGAGGATCACAGAATTGGTGGCAGAGGTTTAACACATTTTGGGACGGCAATTTTTTTGTTTTCAAATTAATTTTTTTTAATTTTTAATATAAATTGCTACGTGTTGCTCTCCCCCCACTCTCTAGATTCTCCATTCCACCCTGCTGCCTCTTCTCCTCCAGCAGCTTGTTTCTGTCACCATGACAACACAGCTAGGGAGGGGGGAAATAATTCTCAACATCCACTATACAATGGCATATATATAGGGATAATAATAATAATAATAATAAAACGGGGTAACTGAAGAGGTAATGATTTCTTTGGAATAATACTAATAATAATAATGAGCAACTGAATCTCAGATTCAACAAGAAAAAAAAATGGGATGTGGATAAAGAAACTTTAATGCAGCCAGTGTTTTTTTTAGGGAGGGGGGGGGGGGGGGTGATTAGAGGGGGGAAAGGTCGTCCCTAATTTCAGTCCCCTCTCCCCAAACTTTTTTCTCTCAGTTGTTGAAACATTTTATTTTACATCGAGATACCCCTTTAAGAAAGGGCCAACAACATTAACAACAGCATCAGAGCGATGGACCCTAACAAGTGTATAAGGGAATGGGGGGGGGGGGGGGGGAGATTTAAAAAAGTAAACAATTTCGAATTACAATAATATAATAATAATGGTATCAAAATTATATAGTTTCATATATATATATATATATATATATATATATATCTTTTTCCTTTAAGTCCCAAATATATGAGAGCCGGGTAGAGATAGTTTCACCTATTATAGATCCCTAACATTCAACTTATATTATTGGCCTGGTTTCTAAGCCATATTATTATATTGGTAGCAGAGCAGGGAGGGTCTGGGGGGTATTTTGACTGCCCCTTGTCAAGGGGGAGGTAGGTGCCTGCCGGGGATTGTGACAGTTTGATGAGATGATTTCACTCACGCTCACACTCATTCAAACGAGTTGAGACTGCCGTCACCTTTGACGACTTTAGACCTCTGGTCCTATTCTCATTCGACCATTCCAGGCAGTTCAGCAGCTCTGGAAAAAAAAAAAAAAAAAAAAAAAAAAAAAAAAAAAGATAAGTATCAATACAACATCAATATATTTATTCAGATGTGATGATACAGTAGAAGTGTCAGTGATAGGCACATTTTTTAAACAGAAGTTGATAGCTTCTGGTACCTAGGTGATCAGATTAGCAAGGGAGGAGGATGCTCTGAGGCCATAGTATCTAGAATAAGGACAGGATGGAAGAAGTTTAGGGAACTGCTTCCCCTGTTGAAGGGTTTCTCCCTACGAAACGTCGATTGTATGATGTGTGAGATATGCAATGCTGCATGGTAGTGAGACATGGGCAGCAACTGCGGAGGATATGCGAAGGCTGGAGAGAAATGAAGCAAGCATATTCAGATGGATGTGCAATGCCAATGTGCATGAACAAATTGAGAGTGAAACTATAAGGAATAAACTGTAGTGAGAAGACTGCATTGGTATGGACATGTGATACACATGGATGATGGCCGATGTATGAAGAAGTGCCAAGTAATCCTAGTGGAAAGAAGATGCAGTAGAGGTGGACCATGAAAAAACATGGGCGGAGGTGGTGAGAGCTGACCTCAGATCACTGAAGTTCACAAAGGAGATGATGAGGGACCGTGACAAATGGAGAAATACTGTGATGAGGACTCGTCCCACCCTTGCAAGCAGGGAAAAGTGGACGTAAAATGATGATATTTATTCACGTGATGAGTGAAAAAAAAAAAAAAAAAAAAAAAAAAAAAAAAAAAAAAGCAGGATTATTTCAAAATAATAACTTACCAAGATGCATTCTTTAATTTCCTTATCTCCTTAGTTGCCCAACTTGCTAGTGTTTTCGCTTTAGATACCTTAGAGCGTCGACCTTTCGTTAACAGAGCTTGTATGGATTCCTTATCAACAAATGGCACCATGGCAGCACCAAATGCAGCACAGAGATCACTGCAAGACAAAAAAAAATAAAAATCCAGTCAAATTTGGTAATTAATACAGCAAAGCATCATATCAAACGATCTAACAATTCTGCTAATTAGCCTGCGGCCTTCATCGAGGGGATATGAACCAGTAATAAGTAAAGGCAACATTGAAACATCCCAGAAATGCACTTTCAGTAAAATTCGAACCTCTACCAAAAGTGATCAAAAAGCACCCAGCACAGACTGATGTGGTTGGCATTAGGAGAGGCATCCAGCCGTAGAAACCAAGCCAAAATCAGTTCTATGTGAGCGAATCACGGTCCCCTGACCTGATCTCTCACAAAGGGACAGCCTGTCCTAACCATATTAGCGTGGAAGATGAACGTTAAACGATGATTTTGTTTTGTGTTCTTTATTTTTAATGAACGGTTGAATATTCCATAGCCTCTATTCTATGATCATGAAGTGTTGCAAATCACTTAGAGGTAAAATTTCTATTGTCAAGAGAAAATGATACGAAAGTGCATCAATATTTGATTCTGCTGTTTATTTATTTTAACCTTTTACCAACCCAGCCAAAAACGGCCCTGGTTCTATGAAATAAAAATCACCCATTTTAAAAGTTTCCAATTTAAATTAACACTTTAACATTTACATTACTCTATATATTTCCATATTAAAGGTTTTACCATACATAACTCATCATATCGAATCTGAAATTGATATTTATTTTAAGAACAATACCTTAATATAAGTTGCCGGTTACAGCTGGTTGAACAGAAAGAGGTGAGAATTCTGGCCGGATACAGCCGGTTTAAATGCTAAAGGGTTAAAATCTTTCTACATAATTCAATATAAGAACCTTACATTAAGTTATGAAATAATAATTTCAGCGAATCTCAAAATTCTTCATTAATCAATTAAAATGTAATTCATTAGAAATGCGGCGGCCATGAAAGGATCAAACCACAAACATCTATATTACAGCTCCCCCAAAATGTGTCAACTTACCCTATTAAACCACAACAAGCTGCTATATTGCTATCGCTGTGGTCTTCATCTTGAGCTATATGTTCTATAAAGGAGATCATGTGTCCAACATGTGGTTGAATGAGATTGACATCAGCTGAAAGACAAAAACAATTCACAGAAAATTACAAGTAATTCTTGGAGTACACAATCTGGTTAAATACCAACACTCCTAGTTTTAACTCTGGGAATATACTTTTGTATCTAGATTAGTAAGACGACGTTGGCATTAGAAAGGGTATCCCGCTATAGAAACCAAGCCAGAATCTCTGACCTAGCATTGCTCACAAGACAACTTGTCTAACCCATGCTACCGAGAGGGTGTGAGAGAACATTCTCTGGCAAGCAGAACCCCAGGCACAAGCTACCTTGTGGTCTTAGCAGACAGAATGGAGAAAGCATTAACCTAGAGGGTAGCAAGGGAGACGTGTTGAAATAGCCTTTCCAATTTGCAAGGTTCAATTCTGTAGGTGGCCAACTGTGTCCCGATAGTGGTGAGCAGGAAGGAAGTATATTATTTGTGAAAAGAAAAAACTGCTTATTTTCAGTTGTTTATACTTGATTTTAAATATTCCATCAAAATTCTATTTATGAAAATAAGTTATATTTTAAACACAAGCTTAATAATAATTACTACACCACCTCCAAATTCTTGAATATTTTCCAAAGCATTTGAAAACCATAAGCAATCCCTTGAATTAGAAATTTGGCAACAGAAGGGTTCAAGTGTAAAAAAAAAAAAAAAATAAAAAAAAAACCACCTTCCATTTAATTTTATTTAAGAACCTGTGTACCAAACCATTCTTCCCATTAAGATGTAAGTAGGTAAATTATTTCTATTTTGTAATTTTATATTCAATTTGAGAAAACACCCGAAAAGGCATGAATGAGGTTTAACCCTTTAGCATTTATTTAAACTGGCCATATCTGACCAGAATTCTCTCACCTGTCTATTCAAACCGCTCACTCATACTTACATTAAGATATTGTTTCCAAAATAAATAACATGAAAATGTTGTAGATTCCATATTATGTGAGATAGACTTTCCCATGAAAATATAATTGTTTCTACTTTTGGCACAAGGCCAGCAATTTTCTCAGTAAATATAATAATGTAACGGCTAAAGGTATAAACTTACGATTGATTTGCTCAGCATCTCCTTTCAAACCTTGCACAATGCCAGTGTAAGCTTCTAAACAGCCTTCCCTCAGTTCATTTAAGTAATCTATCATATCATAGTCAGTCTAGAAAAGAAAAGAAAAGAAAAAAAAAAAGAAAAAACTATAAACAAAAACAACAAAATGGTTAAAAAATAAAAAGGTGCAAATATGATAAAAATACCAGATGTGCAATCCTTAGTTGAGAACAGTTGGTTGGGGAGTTTGACTGTCAAAGGGTAACACAGGTGTTCCAAGGCAAGCTCAGTATGGACAAAAACCACACGTTGAGCAAAACCATTTAGCCCTTCCATTACCGTGTTTCTAATGAAATACATTACATATGGGTTGTAATCAATTTTGAAAATAACCAAAAAAATATTGACAAAAAAAAAACATTACAAGATGCTGTAATGTTCTTATGCTTTTCAAGACTGTCTTGCTAATACAGTTTCTTATGGTACACCCTTAAGATTTAATAAATTGAAATGGAATGTATTTCATTAGCAATACGGTCAGGAACGACTTCAACATACAATGTTGTTGTTCCAGCTGTGTTGATGTTAAAAAAGCCAATTTACCTTGTCAACTTGTGCTTGAGATGCCTGCTGCAGAGTATTCAATACAACTGCCAGATAATTCTTGAAGTAGGAACCAATAGCCAGAGCAATATCACCAAACACAGAGAGAATTTGAGGTTTGACACAACGATGAACAGTTTCATCCTGAAACACAAAACATTCAGTTAGGATTGAAATTGAAGATCAGAGATCAGATACAGGACATTGATGGTGGATGGGAGAATAGAGATAGGTGGGAGTGTAGGTAATACTAGCTGACCCCATAGAAACTTCTTCGCCCACTTATTCCTGAGAGGGTCGGGGGAGGCAGACTCTTCAAACACTCCTTCCAGTAGGTCCTATCAGAAGCAACCATCCCCAAGCTCATGGATGTTATCCAACCATCTTGTTCGGGGTCTACTCCTGGGTCTCCTGCCGGTTGGTTTTACCCATAAAATCTGCCCAGCGATTCTTTCCCAAAACATTCTAACCACATGCCCATAGTATCGGAGCTATGATATCTCAATTCGGAAAAGTAGCAGCTCTAAATGGACTGGGAGCCTTTTTCATCATGGCACGAGAATGACCATCTGACAGAGTGGACTGGGTGCTTTTCATCTTGTCACCAGTACAACCAGCAGTTGGAACACTGCTAAATATTCTGACACCAACTCATTGATGTAAAACATTAGCTATTTTACAAAACCCTTCCGAATTCTTTGCCAAAATTAATTTCAGTTAAGGGCAAGCTTGCTAAACAAGGGGTTGGGAAGATCCTTTAGTGTGTGTCAAAAGACAACTCTTCACTTGATAATTGTTTCTAGTTTTGGCACAAGGCCAGCAATTACCCAGTTACATTACTGGTACTTTATTTTATCGACCCCGTAAAGATGAAAGGCAAAGTTAACCTCTACGGGAATTGAACTCAGACCGTAAAGGGATGTAACTATACTAGAAAGCATGGCTTCCAACCCTCTACCGATACTGCCAATTCACCGCCCTTGATAATGACCGTAAGTGGGATACAGACCCCCTTGGCCATCTGGGAGGTCAGTAACCCTGCTTCACTACTGACTTGGTCTATGTAGACCCTAGCAAGGAAAGCTCACGGTAAATGATGAAGAATCAATGTTGCTTCACGTGAAATTGAAAGTTTTAACTTACTCCGAGATTTTCCACCAGCATAGTCATTAACTCATCGCAATATGGTAAAATATTATTGCCTACAGCTCGACAGATATCACCAGTTAAACCAACTGCAGCTTGGCACACCTGAAACACAACCAGGTAAAAATAAGAGAAAATGAAATATTTAAAAATCTAAAATTTAATTTAGGTATTCTTTGCATTCGTTTAACTTTTGCTCCCAAATCACCTGTAGTTCTTCATTACTAAGGCGCTAAATACTTATATTTATCAAAACCCCTCCAACATAACTTTATCTAAGAAACTATGTCCCAAACCATTAAATACTGAGAACATTAGTTACATTACTAAGTCACAATCAAATTCTTTTAAAAATTATTTGAAAAATCAGTGATTTTCATTAGAAATATGGTAATGAAACTGTTTAAGTTTTTATATTTATCTTAACACATTCCATGATAATTTTATGAAAAAAAAACCTTTTTTAAATTATATCTAAACACCAGCTTGATAATGAGAAAGTTATATTACCACATCCCACCCCCCTTAGGCTGTCTTTTTCCATTAGAAATGTTACAAAAGGTGAGGACAGATGTTACTACAACAGGGCTGACAATTGTTACAAAAAAAACTTCAGATTTCTATAAAACAACAAACCTGATATTCTGCATGATTCTTCAGTCCAAGAGTGAGATATGGTTTGAAAGCCGGCATATATGGCAAGAAATTTTCTCCAAGAACTGAAAAATAAACAAAGAAAACCAATAACAGACAATCGAATGTAATACAGCTGACAATTGCATAGGCTTAGCTGACCTACTACACGGTTACATCTCACTGGTTTCTTGGATGTTATGACAGGGACCCCAGTCCTATCCTATCCTATTACAGCTCACAACTATGCAGGCTTAGCTGACCTACTACAAGATTGTATCCCAGAAGCATTTTCTCATTTTCATAATTGAGATATCTATATAATATTGGGTATGAATCAAAGTTGTAGTTGCCATATAGGAGGTACTAATCGAGTTGTTTGAAGCAATCACAAAACACTCAATGGATCGAGAAGCTAAACATTATCGTCCAGAGTAAAAAATAACAATTAAAAAGTGCGACACTAAGAAAAATGACCGAATGCAGTGGCCATACTTATACCACAACAAAGATACAGAAAGGCTGAAGGCTAACCAGGACCATCTCCAGTTGATTAGAATCGATAGAAATCAAAAATTTTCAATGGGTTTCTTGGACCCTATATATATATAATCACCATCATACGTCTGCTTTTCCCTGCTTGCAAGGGTGGGACGATATATATATATATATAGCTGATATGTGCTTCCCTCCAGTAAAAAAAAAAATCCCTTTTTTTTATTTTTTTTTAAATTTATTACCCTTTCTTACTCTCATTCATCCTATTTCATCATCTATCTCATTCTATCTTACAATGAAGGACTAACGCCCAAAACATTAAGAGCTCTTTTCCTACAATGTGTTAAATACATATCAATGTCCTATTGTTTTTCCATATATATATATATATATATATACACACACACATACATACACACACACACACGTGTCTCATATATATATATATATATTTGTATGTACCTTCAACAAGTGTTGACACACAGAGCAGAGCATCTTCTTGAACTCCTCCAGATTTGCCACAAGATGTGTTGAACATCTGTAGTAAAGCTGTCATGATCGGGTTTGAGATTTTAGGTGCATCTTCAGCAGTTACCTTCCTCAATACACTCTGAAATGACAAAACAACAGATTATAAGTATGACAAACATCATAGACAGTACAACACATTAGAACTGCACATACACAACGTAGACAGTACAACACATTAGAACTGCACATACACAACGTAGACAGTACAATGGATTTATGACTGCTGTCAATAACAAACCTATTTAATTCTTCATATTCAGGATTGGTATGCTGTTGAAATGGCAAGAACTCAGCCACCGGGATCACCGACTCTTTATAATATAACCATACTCTACTACCCCAAGTATTGAGTACTCTGTTAAGTAAGGGTCTCACCAGTTTCAAACTGAGTCCATCCTGATATATATACATACATACACCAGGAATACCAGAAGAACAAACAATCATAAACACTGGGAACTATGCATTCTAATAAATTAATGGATTGAATAAAAGAGAAACCCTATAGTTTGTGTTGGTCACCAACTTGTGGAAGTGATGTTTGAGTAATTTACTTCTAGAATATAATTACATAAATGTTCAACATGTATGTACAAATGAGAAGCAGGATTAAATGTACGAGTAACTTTGGAGAAATGACTATTTAAGAGTCAAACGTAGAGTTAGAACCCAGGACCTTGTGACTGGAAAGCGAACTTCTACTGTAGCAACAGGACTGATTCAGGAAATAGATTGTATAGTGTACACCTAAACTTTAAGCTACAGTTGCAGATATAAATATGAATGCTCTCTGAATATGTCTGTAAAGGGGTTAGTGATAGGAAGGTCCTCCAGCTGTAGAAACATTACCAAAGAAAGGCCAGAAAGACTCTTCAGCTATGTATAATGACATGCCATCTTCCCTTGTGTTGGTACCACCACAAAATGGAGATTGATTGTGACAATATGTCCAACACTTACTAGCAGGGAAAATAGACATCAAATGACTGATTCAAACACATGTGGCATATTATAGTTGATACACACAACAGGAGAGGGGAAACAATACAGGTTTTGACTAAATACACACAAGATGGTGGAAGTGAAATAAGAGATACTTACTTGAAGTGTTGCACACAATAAAGACTGGAGATCATTATACTGTACCCTGTCAGAGGTTGAACTTATATGACCCTGAAGGAACAAAAAGAAAAAAAAAGGCAATCATTATATAAAACCAAGTTTGTAAAAACACGGTTTCAACCATTTCAATATCAAACTCCATTAACCAACCCTTAATTTTTCACGTTCTTATATTTATCTAAATATCTTTCATATCAAATCAGCCATTTGTTCAATGATACAAAAGATTTATTTTAAAATACTTATACTTATCTAAACACCTCAATCATAATTTTATGTAAAACCTTAAGTTGTGTTCCAAACACAAGCTTAACCCTTTCGATACTAAACTGTCCCCTCATTCTATGACATACATTATTACATGTTCCAGCTGACAGCCTGAGGCCATGCTGGGGCACCGCCGTTGTGTATATATGTTTATTTTAATGGGTTTATATCTAAAAGCTTTCCATCATCAATTTCCTATAAAGACCTTTGTTACGTTTTGTTCCAAGCACCAGTTTAATGAGAAAATTATATTACTAAATCAGAAATTCCTGATTTTCAAAATTATTTCAGACTTTCATTAAAAATGTTAAAATGGCTAAATTGCACATACACACTAAATGTCTCTTCGTCACAAACTTACCTCCATTTGTAAAACCTTTTCAAGCCGCTGTAAGATTATCATAGTTGTGTTTTTCACAGTTTCATAGCAATCCTACAATAAACAGAATATTATTAAAAATATTATTTAAATATTTACATTAACTCTCAACATCCAGTAATGATTTTTTAAATATCTAATAATGAGGGGAATCCGAGATGGCATGCAAGAGAGAAGACTGTGTTGGTGTCAACATGTAATGTGCATGGACAATGACCAATGGGTGAAGAAATGCCATGAAATCCCAGTGGAAGGAAGCTGCAGCTGAGGATAACTAAGAGAAACTTGGGCAAAGGTTGTGAGAGCTGACCTCAAATCGCTAAGATGGGAGAGATGATGGAGGACCGCGAGAAATGGAGAGACACCATGCTGAGAAGGACCCATCCAATCCATGCGAGCATGGAAAAGTGGACGTAAAAAGGATGATGATGTGGTTTGTTAATTAAAATATTCAAAGTATCTTTAGTAATGGACAGATGGTTGTGAAAATTTGCAGTGTTATAAACTAAAAGATTAATTTTAAATGTGATGCAGAGCTGTTTTGTATTTTTCAAGATTGTCTTGGTTTGTTAATTAAAATATTTTACTAGTGGACAGATTGCTGTGAAATTTTGCAGTCAACTAAAGTAAAAACTAATTTTTAATGTGATGACAGCAATGGTATGGACATGTGATGCGCATGGAGGATGACTGATGGGTAAAGAAGTACCAAGAAATGCCAGTAGAAGGAAGACGCAGTAGAGGGAGACCACGAAAAACATGGGCGGAGGTGGTGAGAGCAGACCTCAGATCGCTGAAGCTCACGGAGGAGATGACGAAGGACCGTGACAAGTGGAGTGATGCTGTGCTGAATAGGACCCGTCCCACCCTTGTAAGCAGAGAAAAGCGGATGTAAAATGATGATGACTTGGTCTGTAACGTAACGAACTAGCCAATGTATGCTAGCATTGAAAAACAAACAGTACATGATCTACCTCCAGTTTATGTGGTTTAATGAAACTTAAGACATTTTAATAAATGCCTTCAATATAAAAAAATATAAAACCTTTACCTTTGGACTATTTTTCACCAGTTCCATTAATGCCTCGTAGGCAGCATTTCTTAGGTTATGCTGATTAGCATCAGGCCTGCAGACAAACAAAATGGAATTAAGACATTGGTTTCAAGTAGTACAGTAAATTTGTCAATATAAGTCAGGGCTGGAATGCTGTTGATCAGTTTGTATTTTTTTTGCACAGGGCTAAACAATTAGAAATTCAGTCATATATATACACACACACATATATATACACGCACATATATATATATATATATATATACACTTTATTTCATGTTGCTCCTTCTGCCTGGATTTGCGACCGACAGATAGTATTAGCAATTGGAAAGACCCATGGAAACGTTTCCTTAGTCCAATTTGTCGAGCTCCACCCCACTCGTTAAGCGAACAAGGTCTGGGATTTTATCAATATATATATATACAGGGTTTAAAAAAGAAAAAAAAAAGTATTCACACTTCAACAGCATTCTAATAAATATTGCCTGTGCAGGTAATCAAAGTATAAATATTTTTGACACCCTGTATCTATGATCAGACTTTCGCCTGCTACTATGTAACCCAGTACAACCTGCTTCATGGTCAGGTGGTCAGCAACAAAACCAGCACCCCTGCCACACCCTGGTTTGGTGAGGAGGGTAAGTGGAACCCCAGCAGCACAAAAAAAACAAGTGCTGCTAAAGAGGACAGAAGAACTCCACAGAGTCAACCTCCAACTATGAGTTAAATAGCCTCACTAACCTAGAATTGTACGGCTACACCCATGACATAATCAAAACCAAACAAAAGTAGTGATGGTCAACCAAAGAAGGGTTCCTCCAACAAGAGTGAGAAGGCCCTCAATTGAGCTGGATACATATATTATATATCTTTCTCCCAAGAGACATAAAACGTGTGGTTATTGCATACAATAGGGTAGCTCTGTATTATGATCATCGTTTAAAGTCTTCCACACTAGCACGGATTAGATGGGTTTGTCCCACGTGAGGCAAGATTGGCTGGGTGACCGTGTCTCACTCATATAGGAGTGTTTCTGGCTGGTTTTCTACGACTGGATGCCATTCCTGACCCCAACCACATTGACAGCGTGTGCTGGGTGCTTTTTTTTTACACGGACACTTTACAGTGTGGGCTGGATAAATAGAGAGAAATAGGGAGAGAGAGATTTACCTGTCGGTTGTTTCCAAAAGTTTGGTAACAATACCATCAAAATAATACGAAAGACAATACATTTCAGGCTCAACATTCTCCTCAGCAGTATCTGCTGCTATTTCATATGCTGCCTCGGCTAAACCAGATATCGCCTGAAATAGACAGTACATTGTTAATACATGGTAAGACGTACCACAAACACATTTAGATGGTTTCAGGTTTTATGGGGGGGGGGGGGGGGGGGGGCTTTTTTTAAAAGCTACTTTTATATTCTTTATAAGTAACTGAAAGGAGGAAATGATGGGAATATAGCCAAGGATGAATAGAGTGAGATGGTTAGGTCATGTGTTGAGGAATGATGGGAATCGAGCCAGTGATGAATGTTGTAAAGAGGGAAGGAATGAGATGGTTGGGTCATGTGGTGAGGAAGGAGGGGAATGAATGTGGAGGGAAGTAGAGGTAGCCAGAGTGTTAATAGGGGAAGGTTGTAGATGGTAGGGCAAAATGGAGACGCTTGTGTTGTAATTAATTCTTCGAGTACCAGTGCTGGTGCCATTTTTGTTATTTTACTGCCCCCAGGTTGGGATAAAGAGATATTTTGACCAGATTTGCCTGGACTTGTGATTCACAAACTTAAAAACTAGCCATATGTCTTTGGCAAATGAAAGATATACCAGCATATTTTCAACACAATAGACAAAGTAAAAGATGTACCAGTAATATCTTGGGTTAAAAGGGAGAAGGGAGGTAATAGATGTACCAGTGATATGTTTTGGTACACAGGGAGAAGGGAGGTAATAGATGTACCAGTGATATCTTTGGTACAGAGGGAGAAGGGAGGTAATAGATGTACCAGTAATATGTTTTGGTACACAGGGAGATGGGAGGTAATAGATGTACCAGTAATATCTTTTGGTAGACAGGGAGATGGGAGGTAAGACATACCCGCAAGCAGTACATTTTTGGCAACTACTCAAGAGTTAAAAGACAAGTTCCTATGGCTGTTACTAACCCAGCAAACGTTGTGTGCAACCCGTGGCTCAGCCTCAAGCCCTTGAACCAGAGCTTCCAAGAGTGGCGGTAGACAGGTATCATTAATGACAGCCTCGGGTAAGATCTCGCACACTCGGCCAACAGCCCATGCTGTAGTGTCTCGTACTACAACGCTGCGGTCCTTGAGCAAGTTTATCAACATTGGCATCGCCTGTTCAACAATGGGCTTCAGTTTGTTGCGATCAGGTCCTTCCAGTATAGATCCTACAAAAACAATCAATCAATAAAATCAATATCTGTCAACAAGGGAGAAACTAAACAAAGGGGGATTGGCTTCTATTTCTCAAGAGCAGCTATTTTATTTACACCTGTAGCAGGTAACATCTACAATTAACCCTTTAACATTCACATTACTCTATATTTACTATTGTATTTTCACGGTAAAGGCTTTATCTCATAATTAACTCATGTAATATCGAATCTATGAGAACAATACCTTAATGTCAGTATGAGTGGCCAGTTACAACCAGTTTGAACAGAAAGAGGTGAGAGAATTCTGGTCAGATTCAGCTGGTTTAAATGCTAAGGGGTTAAGCCAAGAAATACATTTACACCTGTGCCAGGCAATATTTTTATGCCAATACCAAAACCAGGTAACATCTACACCTAAGTCAATTAACATTTATGCACCAGGTAAAGTATTCACACCTGAGCCAGGTAAAATAGAAACTAGAACTTTAACTAGTTTGAAAATCCAGAATATATTTAGAATTTTGTTAATCATTTTAAGAAGTTCTTTAAAGGTCTTGAATTTCACAGCAAACATTGCCAATATGTTGTAGACCATTGTCCAGCTTCTGACATATTTCACCTGTTAAATAACGGCTCCCCACTCCACCCCAGACCATTAGGTCAGTCACCATTGTCTAGTCTGTTGAACCACTGTTACCATCATCCAGACATTTCAGTTAAGACACTACAACCAACGTCCAGAGGTCAGTCTTTGTTGCCCAATATATCCAAATATTTCTAGTTAAATCACTACCACCAATGACTAGATATATGTACTGTTAGGTCAGTCTCTACTGCCCAATGTGTCCAAATATTTCCAGTTAAATCACTATCACCAATGACTAGATGTATGTACTGTTAGGTCAGTCTCTACTGCCCAATGTGTCCAAATATTTCCAGTTAAATCACTACCACCAATGACCAGACATTGGAACTGTCAGGTAAGTCTTGTCTAACATTTCAGCTGTTGAGCCCCATCACTCTTGTCCATGTCCAGCCTTTTGCCCCACAATCCAAACATTTGAGCTGTTAAGCCCTTCACCACAGTCCAGTGTTAGGTGGAGGTCACCACTGTCTAGTCACTGCCCACTGTCCAAATATCTGTTTTTATACTTGCTAATCTATGAACCTAAAGGAAAACTACGATTGAGTGGTTCTGTTTAAGGAATAACACCAAACATGAACCATTATTTCAATCAAACCTTTTTCATACCAAACTGCCTGAAAATGACCCTTGTTTTAAGATACTAGGCTCTTCATTTTAACCTTTTCATTACCATATTTCTAATGAATGTCTACCTATGAAGGTTAAAAACAAAACAAAGAAAAATGTTTAAAATATTTAGAATTAACTGGCAATAAAATAGTTAACCCTTTCGTTACCATATTTCTAATGAATGACACTGCCTATGTTTTGGAAATAATCAAAAATTTGTAAGAATCTAGTGAAATTACTAACCTTCTCATTAGTAACCCTTTAGCATTTATATTACTCTATATATACTATTGTATTTTCATGGTAAAGGCTTTACCTCACATAATATCAAATCTATGGAATTTTGATATTTATTTTGGGAACAATACCTTATCAGTATGAGCAGCTGGTTACAACTGGTTTGAACAGAATTCTGGCCAGACACGGCCAGTATAAATGCTAAAGGGTTAGGCTGGTGTTAGTACAACTTTAAGGTGTTTATATAAAAATGATTGAAGGTTCTTTTTTTTTTTTTAGGTATCTTAAAAAGAGGCAGTTCCAGTTTGGTACCAAAAGGGTTAAATTATGGAAGAATAAAAAAATTTTTAAAAAAAATTTATGGATTTTGAAGTTTTATCAATGGATAAATGAGAATGCCTACCAAAGGCCATGACAGCAGCGTCTCTAAAGCGCCAATCTGTATGGACAATATGTTCCTTGACAAAAGGGAGGACATGACCTACAACGTCATCCTCACAGCAAGTGGCCATCAGCATCAAACACACACCAGCCGCCTTACATGGGTTCCACTCATCATCATCAAACTCTTCCTGCAAACACACACAAACAGCAAACGTATAGTGCAACAACTCACAAAACAAAAAAAAGGAAAAGAAGTCCACTCATGCCTTACTTAAAAACCAGCTTCATTCGTATCTGGAAAAACAGTTTCTTAACCTAACAAAACTGTCCTAATAATTCAAATTCCAGCCATTAGACTGCAGCCATGCTGGGGCATTGCATTAAAGAAGCTTCATTTGTATCTTTAAAACTGTCTCAAGAAAATTAATTCATACTGTTTTCAGTCTATGGTCATGCTGGGGCACCTCCCTGAACCAGTTTTATATTCACATGTAAACTATTTCTTAAATTTAATTGGCCTAATTCATAATTCTTTTATTGGTTTCTATCATTGTATGGTGGCCATGCTGGGGCACTGCCTTAATTCTTCTGTAGTGATTTAGCAAAAGCTTTTTCAACATGGGTTTATTAATTCAAATGTTTATATCTTTACTGGATGACATAAGTGGGGAAAAGTTTTGTATTAGAGCGGAGACTAATTTTAATGTGATGCAGTCGGTGTAGCTTTGTAGTTTTCAAAAATGCCTTGCTAATGTGGTTTCACGAGGTACAGAACTTTAAAGGGTAAATTTCTTGTTTGCATAGACATTGAGTGCAAGAACTTTCAACAAAAGGAAAAACCACATTAGCAAGGCATTCTGCAAATAATCCCAAGATACTAAGAATACTACAAATCTTCACAACCATCTGTCCACTAGTAAAGATACTATAAACATTTGAATTAAACCCGTTTTAGATTATTTTATGCTAAATCATTACAGGTTGTTCAGAGTAAACTAATTCATTTCTTAGATTGTGGCCATGTTGGAGTACTGCTTTAAAAAGAAGATTTATAACTCGCTAGATAGTCTGAAAATCGATCCCAATACCTCTTGCGTGCTTAGCGAGTGATTTCCCAGTTGAGCTAATTCCCCAAGAAAAACTCACCCATTATATCCTATAGAGGTTTGTCATAAGGGTATTGAGCTTTAGAAATCAACCCAGAGAGACGGTGAAAGGACTTCAGATGTGTCAAAATAATAACGTATGTTGTTGACAATAAAACAACCCAGTACTGTTAAGTGGCTGGTAATACCACCGGAATGGTACCCAGTCACAGAAAAGTTGCCATACATATGGTAGAACAAATTCTTAAATTGTGTCATGACACCCTCCCTAGTGCTGGTGACAATAAACTACACCCAGTCCACACTAACATGAGCATCCAGCTTGACAAACCATGCCAAACACATGAAATACACAACCTATTGATAAGAGCCTTAAAAAATAAAACAATTTGGTTATGTGAGATTATAGAGTGGATGATTAAAATGATTAAAATTGGCATCACTAAAAAATGATAAAAAAACAGAACATAAACACTTTCATAGCATCTATTGGGGGGGAATTATAAGACAAACCTTTCTATATGGATTTGATGATTGATCATGCCTGTACAAATTTGTGCGTGTGTGTAAATATATATAAATGTATCTACATATGTATCTATGAGGTTTGTCCCAAAAGTAAGGGTACTGATGTCTTATTTAACCCTTTAGCATTTACATTATATATACTAATATATTATCACAGTAAAGGCTTCACCTCACATAATTCCGAATCTGAGATTTTGATGTTATTTATTTTGAGAACAATACCTTATCAGTATGAGCGACCGGTTACAGCTGGTTTGAACAAAGAGGTAAGAGAATTCTGGCCAAATATAGTCGGTTTAAATGTATTATATCAGATGTTTATGAAATTACAAGTTATTTCCTTCAAAATACGACCCTTGGAATGTTACAGTGGTAGCAGATTTGTTGACTTTCTTCACAAAATTTTATCACGTGCTATTGTTCGATATTTTCCTACATTGCAAACATAACAGAGGTTATAAACACATCTGTACATAAACAGCAATAACTCACAACTGACTCAACTGATCATGTTGAAACAAGTGTGTACATGCAGCCAAGGTCATAACCAACATGCCTGTATACATCACTGAGGTGCTACGTTACCATGTCGTACATGTCCACAGGAAAATCAGTACCCGTCCTTTTGGGACAAACCTTGTATGCGTATATACATACGTACACTATATTTATGGTAGATTTTAGGTCTGGCTTTATTTTGTTGGTTTCTGGTTATCATTAAGGAAGGTGTAGAAAAATATTTGATTTGAAATAAAAAAAAAAAGATTCACTTTACCTGTTTTGTAAGGGTTATCAATAGTATGGGAACAAGGAACTGTAAAGCCCCCTTGGCGTAAAACCTACTGCTCCTTTCAGGGGGCCGGCCTTCTTCATCAGCCTACAAAACAATCAATGAATTTATAATGAAATACAATAGCTTGGTAATGAAGAGAATACGTCAAATATTAATTAAATATCCTGTACCACATGAAACCATAAGACATTGAAAACTACAAAGCATCACTATAACAGCATCACAAAATTAAAGTCAATTTACTGTAAATTTTCACAATCTGCCCACTAGTCCAGATACTACAAACATTTCAATTTAATATCATCTTGGATATTTTCTACTAAATCATTACAGGATGATCTGCAGAAACTATAAGTGTTGTGGTGGCGGTAGTTGTCCTCACAACCAGGAGGTCCCAGGTGTGATGTCACAGTGCCATGTCTTTCCAATAACATTGAACCCAACAACCAGTCGATTGCGAGTCCCAACACCCTAATTACTGGGATATGCACCTCCACAAACCTGGAATTACCAGTGCCCCAGCATGGCCTCAGCCAGTCGGTTGCAACAGAGTAAAAGAGTATACTTACTTCTGAAAGTTCTATGGCAAGATCAACTTCTTCATCACAAACAGTAGACCAAAACTCAATTCCTTGTAGAGAGACCTCATCTATCTCGCTCTTCATAGCCTCCATCGTAATCTACACGAAAGGAACACGAAACAAAGAAGTTAACGAAAGAAACAGCAACAAAAAACCCCCAAAGATTACCAGGTAACCAACTTTTTCATTACCTTCACCTAACCATCCATTTTGCATTGTTTAGCCATACATCACTTTATACATTATATACAATGCTTCAAGCAAACTACAACATTTTATTAAACTAAAAATGTCTCACAGTTTGCGACCTTATCGATGTATTTTTTTCCCTGTGTTTTCTCTCCATCTTGGCTTGACTTCCACCTTAATCAATCTTTTTGGAGTTAAATTAGAAGTCAAGTTTAGAAACACAGGGAAAATAAATGAATTGATAAAGTTCACAAACTGTATGGGAACTAAAATGTATGTAAAATAAAAAAGGGAAAGGAACCAATCATCAGATCAGACCAATGTTTCAACTACTGATCATATCTGCAGGAGTGCTGGAGTCACAATAAAACACACCTAGTATAGGCTGTGAAGTGACATTAGAAAGGATATCCAGCTACAGAAAGTAGGCCAAAATAGGACAGGAGCAAGAGGTCATCCGATAAATCTAATGTAAGGATGTGCAACAACCTGTCTAACCAACCCCAGCATGAAAAATAGACAATCAAACATTGGTGATGATAATGAAGAATGAAATAAACTTACAGCAAACAAAGCAGGACCCATATAATGTTCCATATATTGATAGTATAAGGACATAATTTTAACCAAGCATTGCAAGGCAGCAACACGAACCTAAAAATACATTAGAAAATAGTGTTTTATTAAAAGATATGGCACATTCAATGTTAAAAATAATAAAAATTACTGTGTACAGTGCTCAGGGGCACTACAGCTCATCAAAGGTGCGTGTAGTACATAGAATAATGTACAAATGTCAGGAAAGTGAACAGTGTATGAGTCACGATCTACACACATGCATGCGTATGGAGGTGGAATATCAGGTGTAGTCGCCTGACAACTAATAACTGATGCAGGTAATTTGTTTCATGCTTCAGAAGCAACTGAGCGTGAAAAAATGTTTCCGAAAGTCATGGGAGCTGTGCTGTTTTCTGACTTTGTAGGCATGCCCACTTCTGTTAGAGTTAGACATGGAAATCAAAAAGGTACTCAGGGTTGTTGCTGGCAAGATGGTTAATTTTGTGGGTGTTTACCAAGTCAGTTACCAGACGTCAAAGTTTCAATGTATACATGCCCAGGGAAGCAAGGTGTTCCAAGTATGGTAGATGCCTGATGGAGGGTATTTGTTTGATGTAACATTACCATGGGGTTGTTTAATAATCTTCATATTTTGGGATAAAAATCTCATTTAGAACAGGGCATCTTGTGTTGTTTATGTTTATTAGCTATATCAAGCTAAAAAACACTGGCTCTCGTCTGATCACCAAAGGAGTCCCTAACCCCAAATTGAGAGATCATACCTCCAATACTTTAAGCACAACTCATGAGAGAATCACTGGACAAATTTATGGGTAAAACCAACCAGCAGGACACCCAAGGTAGACCACAAATAAGCTGGTTGGATAACATCCATGAGCTCAACTGGTCTCGCTTGGGGATCCAACCAGATCAATCAGAGACAATTGTGTCAAGAATATAGGCGAAGAAGAGACCCTAATCACTAAGCCTTCATGCCTTTACGGTGAAAAATGGTATTGTACAATGTAACAGTCTACTTACCCTTGTATCAGTAGACTGGGTAGCTTCACAAACAACTTGCATGATAAAATGCCTTTCAAACTGTAAAAAGATAAAAATGAATCTCAATAAGCATGATCAAACATACATTTAGCATTTAACATTCTGTACTGCATTAGCAAGTCATTGTAAAAAAGAAAATAACACTACGACTGCATCACATTTCTAATTTCAAATTATCAAAACACTTTGGTAAATTGTAAGACCTGCTTACTTCCGGCTCTAGCTACTAAAGCTATTGTATATAGTTCTTAATATGGAGCGAAACTTTGTTAGCTGTCATTTGGCGTAAAATTTGATGCACTCGGCAGGAATTCAAAAGATATTCAGAGTTCTATTCTCTGTAGTGGTTGCTGAACACTTATTTTCTGTCTTTAACCCTTTAGCATTTACATTTCTCTATATATACTATTGTATTTCCATGGTAGATATTTTATCTCACATAATATCGAATCTACGAGATTGATATTTATTTCGAGAATACTTATCAGTACGAGTGGCTGGTTTGAACAGAAAACGGCAAGAGAATTCTGGCCGGATACAGCCGGTTTAAATGCTAAAGGGTTAATTAATATAGTTCCTAATATGGACAGAAACTTGTCAGTTGCAATTTGGCATAAAGATTAATGCACTTGGCCAGATTGTATTTCATAAGAAAATATTAAAAAATAAACCAAACCATAAAAGTATAGATATATAGATTTATACTTACATCTTTATCAAAATTTGTCTTTGTGAACTCCAAAGAATTCAGAAGAGCATTTGTAGCAGCTAATCTAACATGATTACTGAAAGAGATGAAAACATTTAAATATTAAAAACATTTAACAGAAGAAAAATAAAAAATTATATGAAATTTACAGCTCATACTTATGCAAGTTTAGCTGACCTTATATGAGTCGACTTGCTTCTTCAAAATTAATTGGAAATCATTTGTAGTCTAATGCAATAGTTAAACTATTTTAAACCTCCTAAAAATGTATAAAAATAAAAACAGTATCTGGCACCTTGATTCTTCTTTGCGCATCCCATTTACAATTGCTGTTAAAATTTCATTAGATTGTGATGCCAATATCTCTGGTTCCTGGAAAAGTAAATATTTTTTAATTTAAAATTTTAACTATGCATACAATAACGATATATTTTACTATATCGGAGCAAATAGTTAGAAATATAGTAATGAAAGGGTTAAATAACTTACTATATCCTGGCAAATAGTTAGAAATATAGTAATGAAAGGGTTAAATAACTTACTATATCCTGGCAAATAGTTAGAAATATAGTAATGAAAGGGTTAAATAACTTACTATATCCTGGCAAATAGTTAGAAATATAGTAATGAAAGGGTTAAATAACTTACTATATCCTGGCAAATAGTTAGAAATATAGTAATGAAAGGGTTAAATAACTTACTATATCCTGGCAAATATAACCAATAGACTCTAAGGTAGCTTCTTTTGTTAGTTCAGTGCTGCTAGGATTGGTAATATTTTGCGTTAACAAAGGAATAAGATCTGGCCAGAACCCTTGGGGAAGTTCAGCACAAGCAATATATGCTACACATTGGGCTGCAGAGCTTGGACGAATTGTCTCCGTCCCTAACGACTCCAATACCTACAAATAAAAACAATATATATGTAAACAAAAGCAAACATTTTAAAGGCAGTTTTTCCCTGTTAAAGGAAGGGCTATCCTTGCAGGCCCCATGACAAGCTAATTCATTTTCACAATCAGCTGCACATCTCACCAAACCCCTGGCCTCCCGCCAAAGTTAACTTTGCCTTTCATCCTTACCGGATCGATAAAATAAAGCACCAGTAATGCACTGGGGATAATTGCTGGCCTTGTGCCAAAACTAGAAACAATTACCCCCAGCTATGTTTTTCTTCATTCTACCCCATGACCCAACCATTTCATTCCTTTTCTCATCACTGGTTCTACTCTTCCCATCATTCTCTGCAATTCATACTTTGTCCTCCTCTCACTCTCAGCAATACTCTACTCATCTACACACAGATCCATTCTCATTTCCTTTCTCCGCAGCATTCTCTGCTGTTCCATGTTCACCACCCATAAATTATCTCACTTATCACACACAAGGCAGACACTATTCCCTCCCGTTTCAACAACACCCCCTCCTCATTAGTACACCACTCGGTCCCCGGAACATCTTCCATGCACAACTCACTCTAGATACTGTTACAGAGTCTGATCCACCCTCTCCAACATATCTTAAAGGTAAACCTTCCACACCATTCCCAAGATCCTGCTCAACATCCTCTTCATCTAGCTCCATACACACTTTACACATGAATGTAGCTGCCACATTAATATTTTCACCACCACCCCAACAATCCCTTCATACACTAAAGATCTAAAAGTCTGTCAGAAGGCTCGTTAGGCTGGTGCTTATCCTGGTTCCATGACGTGAAGTGACTGAGAATACAAGAGTCCTCCACCGGACAGGACATCAGTTCATTGCAGGGTTAAACCTCCAGCTATTGTTGGTACACTTTGTTAGAGATATAGTAACAAAAGAAATTAAACTTACATTTTTCTTTATATATACTCGTATTTCTTCAGTGAACTGGAGCCATCGCTGCTGGTAAGTTGTCTTGATTGCGGGGTCCTTGGAATAAACGGCATTTTTAAGCTGTAGACCAGCTTGCATACGGGCCACTGGGCTGTTCCCTCCATGTTTTAAGATGTCTGATAATTTCTTTAATAGCTCAGGCTGGAAAAGTCAGAGAAAATACATTTTAAAATGATGTAAAAAGTAAGGAAATTTTCGCAAACATTTTTTTTTAAAACACTTGATACCAACCTGACCAAAACTGACTGGTTCTATGAAACCAAGCCATCCATCTTAACCATTTACACTACTCTATATATACTATATTTTCACAGTAAAGGCTTTACCTCACATAATATTGAATCTATGTGATTTTGATATTTATTTTGAGAATAATACCTTAACGTTGGTATGAGTGGCTGGTTACGACCAGTCTGAAGAGAAAGAGGCGAGAGAATTGGCTGGATATAGCCAGTTTAAATGGCTACCATTTAAACTGAAACCATCAAACATAATTTGGTATCAGAACATTATTGAAATCATTTTAGTAAATCTCTTCAAATTCTTCCTTAACTAATTGAAATTGCATGCACGTCACTATATGGTAATGAAAGGGTTATAACAAAGATGTACCAGTTTAGAGTATGTTCACAATACTCATGTGTGTCATAAGGTGAATAAAATGGCCTTAAAAGGCAGACAATTTACAGGACAGATCATTGTGAAAAATCTGCAATATTAAAGTAAAGACTAATTTTTAATGTGATGTAATTCTAGTGATATTTCATACATTTCAAGAATGTCTTGTTAATGTTTCATGTGGTTTATAATTCAAATGTTTATGGTATCTTTACTAGTAGACAGCTTATGAACATTTGCAGCATTA
Source organism: Eledone cirrhosa (assembly GCA_964016885.1). Taxonomy (NCBI): domain Eukaryota; kingdom Metazoa; phylum Mollusca; class Cephalopoda; order Octopoda; family Eledonidae; genus Eledone; species Eledone cirrhosa. The sequence goes on along the minus strand of OZ024759.1, from coordinate 36,560,851 downwards.
GACTAAAGACTAATTTTTAATGTGATACAGCCATAGTACTATTTTGTACTTTCCTAGTCTTATTACTGTGGCAATGCTGGACAATAAGAATTAATCACGTTAATGTTAACAATAAACCAACATCAGCAGGCTTTCCTGCCTCGTACTGAGTCGTCCTTTGATCAAGTTATCTTCCACAGTAAGTAATATTTCTAATAGTTCAACATCATACATTTTAACAACTACTGATTTGCAGGACAAAGCAGAAGTAAGCAGGAAGTTATACACAAGCTACTATTGTGGGAACCAACTCATGGGAGAAGCAGTCAAGTTATACACAAGCTACTATTGTGGGAAGCAACTCATGGGAGAAGCAGTCAAGTTATACACAAGCTACTATTGTGGGAACCAATTCATGGGAGACAATAGAGGAAGTTATACACAAGCTACTATTGTGGGAACCAATTCATGGGAGACAATAGAGGAAGTTATACACAAGCTACTATTGTGGGAACCAACTCATGGGAGAAGCAGTCAAGTTATACACAAGCTACTATTGTGGGAACCAATTCATGGGAGACAATAGAGGAAGTTATACACAAGCTACTATTGTGGGAACCAATTCATGGGAGACAATAGAGGAAGTTATACACAAGCTACTATTGTGGGAACCAACTCATGGGAGAAGCAGTCAAGTTATACACAAGCTACTATTGTGGGAACCAATTCATGGGAGACAATAGAGGAAGTTATACACAAGCTACTATTGTGGGAACCAATTCATGGGAGACAATAGAGGAAGTTATACACAAGCTACTATTGTGGGAACCAATTCATGGGAGACAATAGAGGAAGTTATACACAAGCTACTATTGTGGGAACCAACTTATGGGAAATGCAGTAGAGAAAGTTAAACACAAGATACTATTGTGGGAACTAACTTATGGGAGAAGCAGTCAGGTTATACCCAAGATACTATTGTGGGAATCAACTCATGGGAGACAATAGAGGAAGTTATACATAAGCTACCGTGGGAACCAGCTTATGGGAGAGACGGTAGAGAAGACCTGCTCGAACCCTCAGCCAATACAAAACTCAGTAGGGAGCAGTTACTAGGAGCAATGGAAAATCGTGAATTGGAAGAGACTTTGTTAGGAATGTTCCACCGTGGTCCCATGATGATGACTACTGCAACTGTTTATATTCAATCTCTACCACATCCCATTCTATCAACACAAATCATGTTAAACCTTACAGCAATCATCAAGTTCCCACAACAGGTAGTCAGTCAGTCAAACTGACTGGTCTACCCTCTGTCATGTGTAAAATAGAAGGGCCACAGCGTTGTGACCTGTCCAGTGTGATGTCAGACCGGGATTTTTTTCTTTAGCTTCTACACCCACCCTCAACTGTGGTCTGAAGTATGGCGGGATATGTGACCATACCAGGTGAGCTGTCTTTTCACCATCATAAGGAATGGTTCTATCAACATATTTGTTGACTTGCTGCCTGTCAAAGCTGTGTAGCAGACCTCTGAAGCACTTGTGCTTGAATGCCTGAGTTCTTCCCTCCATGTCGGCTGTAAGAGTCCTGCTCTCACAACAATATGGAAAGATCAAAGCCACCAGAGACTTGACAAAAACTAAGTCAGACACCATGATGTAAAAGCTACAGAATCTGAAACAGAATTCAAAAATCACAAGCAACAATTACAGGAATTTATAGTAATATCATCATTGCGACCACAGTTGAACATTCCTGACAAAGTCTCCAATTCCCGTATTGTCAGAGTTGACTAATGAAAGTTTGAGCAGGTCTTCTGTGAGTTGGTTCCCACAATAGTAACTTGTGTATAACTTCTTACATACTTCTCCAGAAATGTCCTGCAAATCATAACCATCTTTGAGCAATTGTAGTCATTATCTTGGGCAAGTTTCCATATAAACTTTCATTTCTAATACATTGATGTCAGTTTGTTTTGTACAACCCTAAGTATTGTAGAGTATGTAGCATCTAGTCTCTTGCCAAGTGCTTGTATCAGGGTCCATGTACTGATCCATACAACACTGACTCAACAGATGTTCTGAAAAATATTTTAAATATTTATAGTAGTCTAAACAATTGCTTATTCCATTACTAATATAAATACTACAAGACACATGACCTAGTGGTTAGGGTGAGAGCATGAATTTCATTGTGCTCTTGAGCAAGAATTTATTTCACATTGCCTTTTCATGATAGGCCTGGGACCACTATCATTAAAACACCCGAAAAACGTGAAATACAACCATGAGAGGACAGGGCTACTATATTTAAAACAACTGAAAAACCTATGAGATACAACCTCCTAGGAACCCAGCTATACTTATATAGGCGTGAGCTGTAACATATATATATGCGTGTGTGATAGGACTGGGGTCCCTTTTATTAAACAGAGAAACCTATAAATTTCATTTCGCTAACATGTTTTATACTATTGGACTGGGGCTAATGGGATGGAATATTTGAAGACCCACTGACTGACTCGTTTTGAAGTTTTACTAAATATTTATAACGTGGTTGGCGTTAGGAAGGGCATCCAGCTGTAGAAACCAAGCCAAAATACAGATCTGTATAAGCATGATGTGGTCTCTGGACCCGACTTGTCTCATAGCGAGGAAAATGGACATTAAATTATGATGATGACACAGGGTGAGGCAAAAGTCACGCACCATAGGGATAATCTATTAAAAGTATTACACATGAAAATTTTATTTACTAGTTATTAAATTGTTATATGGTGCTCAACTTTTGCCTCACCCTGTATATAGTTACCTGATTAGGGGACAGGACATTCCACAGCAGCCTTAATGCTGTTTAGTAGCTGTGATCATTGTACTTGTTGGTCACTAACTACCCCCCCCCCCATATATCTCCTAATGTCTGCACCAACACCAAATGAATCAGCAGCAACATGCATACACACGTACATATATATATCTACACACATACATGCATTATAACTATATGTATACATACATGCTTTATCTCTCTCTCATATATATATATATATATACACACACACACACACACATGTTCAGCAGCTAGGTCTCTTCCATAACACTGCAATTAGCTTACAACAGTCCCTCTAGTCAGAGCAACCAACCAACACAAACTAGTTAATAGCAAGCACAACAGGGCATGATAAACTAACAATCTAACAAAAAACAGGGTCTACTTTGACTAAAGAACTGAATATTCTTTTTAATATATGTAATGTTACTGACTACATATCGTATGGAGATAGAGGGAAAAAAATTAATAACGAAAGGGAAAGTGGGGAAGACAAGACATTACACCCCAGTCTCGAGGGCATATTTCAGCAGTGCCTTTGTAGACAAAATGGTGAAGGTATTGTCACACAGAACAGTAAGAAACACCCACTCACTGCACGGAGACACCTCACCATGTGGACCACTCCCAATTTTACAGAGAAAAATATCAGTCCAGGGACTGAGGACACCAGAGACCTCAACAGCAACTGACGCACAAAAAGGAAGTCCCAGTATTTGGCCATCTCCTTCTCCAGATAATGGAGTGGCAGTGTCTAATTTGTGGCCAAAATACATAAGATAGGATGTGACCCTAGAATTTTATTTGACAACAATGTAAGCATTTAATTCTTTTCATGGCCATATTTCTCATGAAATACACTGAATGTGTTTACCAAAGAAGAAGAGCACAACTAATTCCGCCTAATTCTAACCGTTTTACACCCCATCAAGATTATATATAGTATTATGACATGTAAACAGATTGGGCTAAAATATAACAGCTGCGTAAGAATATGTTAGCCCACGAAAAGCCTGCAGTGTAATAGGAAGCCGGGAGGAATCGTTGATCGTTAAATATATATACATATAGTAAAAAACCAGTCCAACAGTCTTTAACTACCTCCTCGACCATTTTGACTAATATATGTATTCATCACTTTAAAATGTCATCAGTGCACGCTGACAGAAATGTGACGACATACACACACACAGAAATGTATGCATATATATATATATATATACACACACACACACCATTCTACTTTACAACCATAACGTACAGTATACATACACATGAAAATATCTCGTCAGTCACACCAAGATTCATTCCGCATACTCTGTGCGTGTGTGTGCATGTATATATATATTATATATATATATATATATTATATATATACACACATTTATACAATAAAAACCACCACCATTTTACAATTCTATTAACTCCAACGACACCAATATGGCAACTCAAGTGGAGGATGAAGGGGTGGACAAGAGAGCAAGCGGTTTAATGAAGGGAAAGGGGTCTCGTTGTTTTAGAGACACTGCGATGGGGGGAAGACACCAAAGTCATCCAGGCCTCACAAATAAAGCAGGTGTCAGTCGGCCTAACTGCTTTTCCCATAGTCTTAACTAAGAAAAAAAAAAACAAAAAAAAAAAACTAAGTACCCGACCAACCCGAGTAAAAACGTTTCCATAATTGCATGCAGAATGGCGGGAGGAAGTGGGAAAATAGCGGCGACAACAGCACTTAACTACAGACACACACATGTATGTAGACCAACCGTGACTATATATATAATATATATATATATATTATATTATATTATATAGACAGACAAACACTCAACAGAATTAACTTCACAAACACACACCAACAGTGACTATATACATTATATATATATATACACATAAAACTTAACTGCACACAGACCAACTGCGATTTTTATTTATATATACATATATATATATTTATACACACACGATATATATATATGTGCTAGACACGGTCAACCGACCCAACTTGCCTCTAAACGGGACAAACCCGTCTGACCCATGCTAACGTGAAAGACGTTAATCGATGATGTAAATAAATAAATATATATATATAATACACGTTAAAAGACCACCACTACAATGATTAACCAACATCAATAATATAAACCTTACAACTACCACCATAAATCAACTGTCCGTTTGAATGAGGTTTCAGTCTCAACTGCGTAACGACCACTCAAGTATATGCTCACACACACACACACACACATTATATATATATATATATATATATATATATATATATATATATATATATACACACACACATACACTTCAATCGGCTACAAAATTGTGAAGGAGGTGATGTGGTGGTGAGGTAGATGTCGAAATAACTCAAAAGAAAAAAAAAACTTACTACGGTAGAAGAGAGACGGTTAATTGGCCACCTCCACTAACAGGCGGCAACAGATTAAGACAGGATTTTTTTTTTTTTTAAAAAGCAGTAGAGATGATATTTTCGATTAATAAAATTACCACCACCAGCACTACCACGCCAATTACACTTGTATGGCATACACATATGTATTACAGCTCTCGCCAACACTTCCCTCACTCTCCTACACAGTAGAGATCATGTAGACTAATTAGATATAGCAGCTAAGCATCCCTCAAATCATACCCCTAACGTCTTTTAAACAAAAATATCTTTATAGGGCTGGCCCCAAACTAAACGAATTTCAGCCCCTTCTTACTTCCCTGATATACCAAAAAAAATCAGGTAGAGATACTAATTAGAAATAGCAGCTAAGTATCCATAAAATCATACCCCACATTTTTTTAGAGGGAGGGGGGGGGGAAGCACTTATCACATCTAAAGACCGGTTAGAATATACGTGTTGTTACCAGGGTTGACTTAGCTAAACAACCAATGCCACTCCTTATTCAAGACAATCCTGTAGATTCCATATATATATATTATATAGTCTACTTATCGAGGCCATAGGGAATATATTTTCTATAACCTCGGTAACATATATATATATATACACACCCGCACATTACCCACAAACACGCACGTGTATATACGCCAACGTAGCGAATATCTTTCCAAGAATGATAGAAAAGCCTTCACAGGCACCCATTTTCTCAGTAGACTGGGTACAGATAGTTAGACAGATCGACAGAAACAATTACACATACGAGGGTGTATAAGTTTTCATGTCAAAATCTCAAACGCCATTTTACAACACTCGGACACACACATATATATCCCGGACCTCCATATATATATATTATATATATAAATAAATACATATGTATATCCCGGACCTATTTCTAACATAGCGTTTAGGAATTTAACCTGAAAAGTTATACACCCTTGTGTCTACATGTATATATATATATATATATATATATATGGTATAAAGAGATGGATGTTGGCTAGTCTACCACAAATCACACTGACAGTATTTCTTACAAGAAAACTATTCATCTGCCCAGATTCACCAATTTTATTCCGATTGTAATTCAACCCAACTAAAGATTAAAAAAAATTAACCATATTCAAAAGATCGATTTTATTGTCACCATTCAATATTTAAACACGCATGCTTTTATATATATGTGTATATATTAGATGCAATGTCTTCAACAGACAGCATCGACTTGGGCTAATTTGGCGGTAAGGCGTGAACAATTTATAATAGTAAAATGTTAATTTTTAACAAATAGCTATGCTGACATATATACAGACACAAGCGAGGAATTTCGTACATATATAATTGTCAACGGATTATAAAGCCATGACAAACATAATGAACACAAAATATATATATATTATATACACACACACACACACACACACACTGCCTGTCCGACATAGAATTTCAAACTGGTTGAACACAACACACAAATCTTACTATTTATTCCATCAATCTAATCCAACACCCAGATATATAGATATATATATACACACAAACATATATACAGTATATATATGATGTAACAGTTACAACACAACTCCATATAACGAAAACACACATCACACGGTGAAATCAATTTTTTGAAATTATCTACAGAAATACCAATTTTTTTTAATGATCTGAATTTATCTAAATTAACAGTAGACATTAGTTTGGAAGATAAACCACCCGATGTTTAAATTAATTTAATAATAAATGTCTTTATTAGTGCTTTAAAATTCTTAATCGGCCTTCAGTAGCCATATTGGATAGACCGACTGGTTATTTCTCACTCCCTCTCTATTATACATTACATTCGTCTCTCACTCACTCCCTCTAGCCTTCTGTAATTTGCTCCCACCCTCTCTATGACACTGCCTTCGTTTGTCACTCACTTCCTCTCTTTATCAATCTCTTCTTTCCTCTCCTCCTCTCTATGAAATACTACCTTCGTCTGTCACTCCATTCTCCCTACCTTACACCCCACTCTCTCAGTAACTTTATCACTTAGTTCCTCTATTGCAATCTATCTCCACCACGCACACATATATATACACACACACAC
>OZ024759.1:36541034-36551034 GCA_964016885.1 Eledone cirrhosa | reverse complement strand
TACTTCACCCCTTTGTCTCACTTTCTCCTCCTCCCTCTCATCCTTACTACCATTATTTTTCTCCAGCAATGTCATCTCCCTCCGTCTCCTCGCAGTACTTTCTTATGCCATCCTCTCTGCTTTTTCTTTCTTTCTTCGTCTCATTATACTTCTTTCTCTTTCTTTCTTTCTCCTCCTCTCTCTCCCTATTATTCTATCACTTTCTCTTTTGCTATCAGTCTTTTACTTTCCAACTAAAAACGACACCCCTCCCTCATATCCTTTTACCAAAGACACACGTGAAATTAATTTTTAATACTTTTCAACTTTTCTTTCGTTTCAATTAGTAAATCGTAGAAGACTTCAAACTTTCTAATTACTCTACTATTATAAAGGTTTCTAATTTAAGCAAAAGCCATCAATTTAGGGGAGGGGTAAGTCGATTAGATCAAACCCCAGTACTTGATTTAATTACTTATTTTATTAAACCCGCAAAGATTTAAAAAAATTAACACGGTGGAGATTCACACTAACAATAATCCTAGTAATATTTGAATAATTCGATGAAAGACCGGTTTTTTGAAACCATCGAATGATCTTCAAGGGAGTTAATTCAAAATCATTCATCATTCTACTTTTCCCGCCACTCTACATGAATAAAAAAAAATGTTTTTAAAAGATATAATTTTCCCTGTCTTCCTAGCTTGAATTAATTCAAACTTTTTTTTTATTGTCTAGAGGGAAGTCGTCAACCAGGATAAGGAATGACCGGATGAGCCTCCCAGGATGTGGAGGAGAGATGTTAACTTTTGTGTGTGGGGGGGATGTACGAAAGAAGCGGATCGTCGATTCAGATGAAAAGAAAATTTCTGTTACTGATAATATATATATATATATCATTATAGATATATGTATGTGTGTGTGTATATATGTATATATATATAAAATCATATATATATATATAATTACTTTTTGAGGGAGGAACAAGTCGATTAAACCGTCCTCGGTGCATTACTGGTACTTTATTTTATTCGCTCTGTAAGGATGAAAGGCAAAGCTAACCTCGGCGGGATTTGAACTCAGTCCGTAAAGAACCGTAACTATATGCCGCAAAGCATATACCGACGCTCTACCGATACTGTCGATCCACCAATAATAATTGTTTCTACTTTAGGCACAGGGCCAGCAATTACCCAGTATATTGGTACTTTATTTTATCGAACCCGATCCACCAATAATAAATTACTTTACAAGTGATTTCAGCAACATTGCAGAGTGCTCAATACATGTATTTAATAAATTTATTGATTTATACATAACGATTGCTGTTGGTCGTGTGTGTGAGAGAACCACTGTTGTATACGATCATTATTTCATTTGGCAGTATCGGTAGAGAGTCGGACGCCATGCTTTGACGCATAGTTACGGCCCTTGCCATTCTGAGTTCAAATCCCGCCGAGGTTAACTTTGCCTTTCATCCTTACGGGGTCGATAAAATAAAGTACCAGTAATGCACTGGGTAATTACTGGCCTTGTGCCAAAAGTAGAAACAATTATTTCATGCTTATGGGATCGATAAAATACAGTACTAGTAACGCAGTATGGTCGATTTAATCATCTTCCCCATCCATCCCATCGCCGGATTTACCACCGTGCTTAAGCACAGGGCTCTGCTGGGGGGGAGGGGGGGCATCTTTCTGCCAAATTTGTTTTTTTTTACGAGTAAGGGGTCTCATATCCAACATTGCTCCTACCCTAAAATTGTTGGTATTGTACCTAAATCAGAAAGCATTAAAAAAACTTTTTATTCACTTTTTTTTTACAATTTCCGTTCCTTCTAATTACTGTGATATACATGTTTATGTGTATGGTGGTAGTGGTTGTACCACAACAAAAAGCACCCAGTAAGGTGATAGTGCTGATATCAAAAGGAATAGCGCCCTGGAGGGTTGTAGTGTTTGTGTCACAACAAAAAGCACCCAGTACACCCTGTAGGGTGGTAGTGTTGGTGCCCCCCCCCCCTAAAAAAAAAACCACTCAGTAAGGAGGTAGTACTGGTGTCACAACAAAAAGCACCCAGTAAAGTGTCACAAGAAATAGCACCAAGTACACCCTGTATGGTGGTAGTGAGGGTATCACAATAAAACGCATCCAGTTCAACCTGTAAGGCGGTAGTACTGATGCCACGATATAATCCCCAGTAAGGTGATAGTCTTGTTGTCACAAGAAATAGCTCCAAGTACACCCTGTAGGGTGGTACTGCTGGTGCCACAACAAAAAAGCACCCAGTCCATTCTGTAAGCTAGTTGACCTTAAGTTAGGGCATCCAGTCATAAAACTAAGCCAAAATCAGAGTGTTTAAACTAGACACGTTAACCTGACCTGTCTCACCAATGCACATAAGTGAACATACATACTCTCATAATAATAATAATTGTTTGTACTTTAGGCACAAGACCAGCAAATGAAGGGGAAGAGATAAAGTCGATTAAATCGAGCCCAGTGTATTACTGGTACTTTATTTTATCGACCCAGTAAGGATGAAAGGCAAAGCTAACCTCGGCGGGATTTGAACTCAGAATGTATAGTGCCACAACTCTATGCTGCAAAGCATGTCTGACACTCTACCGATTCTACCAATCCACCACCCTAATAATAACACAAAGCTCATATATAGATTTTTTATTTATTTATTTTAAAAAAGATACAAATATGTACAATAATAATAATTGTATCTAATTTGGGGACAAGGCCAGTAATTTGAAATTCAGTTAAACCAACCCCAGTGTATTACTGATACTTTATTTTATTGACCCCGTAACAATAAAAAAACAGTTGACCTTGGTGGGATTTGAACCCAGAATGTAGAAAGCTGCAACTAAATGGCAAAAAGGATTCAGTCATATGCCAAAGCCGAGCTTCATTATGTTCTATGATTGATACTTTATTGATACATGGCCAATCCAGGAAACAAGTAGGGCAAAGTTAGTTAACATCAACGGGATTTGAACTCAGGAAAACAAAGAAACAGAACAAACACCACAAGACATTTCATCTGAAACTCTACCAATTCGGTCATTCCACCTCTTTATCAACCACAGAAACATGAAAGGCAAAGTTATCCCCTCAAATAATGATTTCTAGTATAGGCACAATTTGGGGGGAGGGGAAAGTCGATTAAATCGACCCCAGTGCATTACTGGTACTTTATTTTATCGACCTAGTAAGGATGAAAGGCAAAGTTAACCTCGGCGGGATTTGAACTCAGACTGTAACTCTATGCTGCAAAGCATGGTGTCCGACGCTCCATTGATTTTGCCAATCCACCACCCTACGGGCCTCAAATAATAATAATAAAAATCTTCCAGAATATAAGATAACCAAATGTCAGCTTTTCTCCAAATATTCTTTACATTTCATTATAATTCCATTCTTAGATCTGAAATAAATAAAAAAGAACTGAGTCAACCATCATCATCATTTTACGTCCCCTTTTCCCTGCTTGCAAGGGTGGGACGGGTCCTATTCAGCACAGCATCACTCCACTTGTCACGGTCCTTCGCCATCTCCTCCGCAAGCTTCAGCGATCTGAGGTCTGCTCTCACCACCTCCGCCCATGTTTTTCGTAAATAAATGAACAAGTCTACATGTATTGAGTATATTATGTCATGTTTGTACATACAATGAACTCCATATTTTTTCACACTGAGAGTTGCTGAAGCATAGAACAAACTACCTGCATCAGTTGTTAGCTTCTGGGACACTGCATCCTTCAAAACTTCCATGCTTCCTGAAATTCGCCATCACTACACCTGACATTCCCCCTCTATACACTGTTCACTCTCCTGACGTTTGTACATTATTCTAAGTACTATACATGTAACTTTGATGAGTTGTAGTGCACCTGAGCCCTGTAAACAATAATTTTTATTATTATTATTTTTTTATGGATTGAGTATATCATCATTTTTCCATGCTTGTACAGATTGAACATTATATATATATATATACCGTCTAACTCATGCTAGCATGGAAGATGGACGTTAAACGAAGATGATGATGATGATATATAGGCATAATTATACCAAGAAGATGCCTTACATTCATTCACCTTCAGTAAACATAGCCTTGACCAGGTGTTGAGGTCATCAGACGGTGTCTAATGTTCATTGGGTGTTTCGACTTGCAACCATAACACCATCTTGCTGATGGGTCAGCAGAGGTTAGCAAATTACTGCTCATTTTTGCCTCTTGACTTGATTCTTTTTCTATCAACAACTACTTTACAGCATGAACTAGGTCTATTCCTCGTGAAACTAACTCTATAGAGGTTGTCTGACAGGATCTAAGGACTAGACCCTCGCATTACAAGAACAACTTATTTTTGCCAGCTGAATGAATTGGATTAATGTGAAATAAAGTGTTTTGTTCAAGGACACATTGCACCACCAGGCATGGAAACTGAACTCATCACGTCACGATCATAAGCCCAACACACTAACCACAAAGCTAAAGGCCTTCACCATATGCTAAGTAAATAGATAGTAATAGAATAATACATACCACTCTCTTTGATCATGGCACCTTCCCAAGTTTTCTTCAGTTTTTTCAAGAAATTTTCAAATAATTCCACACTTTTCTTCAAAGAAGTTTTCTTATAATCTAAAAAACATGTTTTTTCAGTGGGAAGAATAGAAGGTTTAAAGGCTATGAATTGGCAGAGCCAGAAGAACGTCAGTTAGAATACTTCGTGGTATTTCTTCTGGTTCTATGAGTTCAAACTCCTAAGATCAACTTTGCTTTTCATGCTTTTGAGGTCAATAATATGTACCAGTTCTGTATAGGGGTCAATTCTTCCGCCACATATCGCTCTCTTACTCTTTCTTCTTCTCTGAAAGAAATTAGCTGTGTTCAGACCTGGTGAAGTTATGAACTTCTAAAGTCTGTCTCGAGCCCGGAGGCTCATCAGATCAGTACTTATTCCGGTTTCCATGGTGATTGAGAGTACAAAACTTCCTCTGGACAGGATGCCAGTCCATTACGGGGTTAACCCTTTAGCATTTAAACCGGCCAGAATTGTGTCACCTCTTTCTGTTCAAACCGGCAGTAACTGGTCACTGATACTAATTTTAAGTGAACATGTAGTTGACCCCTGCTTGTGTAAGGCATTTAAACCAACACTCAGTGATTATTTTAAACCGGCTGTACTGGCCGCTCATACTGACATTAAGGTATTGTTTTCAAAATAAATAATATCAAAATCTCATAGATTCGATATTATGTGAGATATTATGTGAGGTAAAGCCTTTACTGTGAAAATACAATAGTATATATAGAGTAATGTAAATGTTATGTGAGATATTATGTGAGGTAAAGCTTTACTGTGAAAATACAATAGTATATATAGAGTAATGTAAATGCTAAAGGGTTAAACCTCCAGCTATAACTGGTACTCATTTTAAAGCTGAGAATACTGGAGAAATGTGAAATGAAGTGTTTTGCTCAAAAACACAACACACAACCCAGTCCAGGAACTGAAAACACAACAATATGATTGTAAATCCAACACACTTACCACTAGACCATGCGATGGGCTTGACCAGGTTTTTAAAAAATGGCCAGGAAACGTCACAATGGCACCACTATGACTCCAAAAGCAGTTACAGGTCCATACATACATATATAGAAGGGTTAACCCCTGAGCATTTAAACCAGCCATATCCAGCCAGAATTCTTTCACCTCTGGCTGTTTAAACTGGCTGTAACTTGCTACTCATACTGATGTTAAGGTATTGTTCTCAAAATAAATAATATCAAAATCTCATAGAATTGATATTATGTAAGATAAAACCTTTACTGCGAAAATATAATAGTATATATAGAGTGATATAAATGGTAAAGGGTTAAATATAAGACTAGATTCTGTAGTGAGAGAGAGTACAATTGTTTTTCATGAATTGTGATGAGGTGTGTGGGAGGAATTGTTTACAAGGAGAACAGTTGAATATAATGACCCTAGTACATGACTGGTACTTTATTTAGTCAAACCCTGATTGTAGAGCAATAACAGAATGCTGCAAAACATTTTATCTGATGCTCTAACGATTCTGCCAAACCAACACCAACTAAATGATAATAACAATAATAATAATTGTTTCTACTTATGACACAAGGCCAGCAATTATTCCAGTGAATTACTGGTATAATAATAACAAAAGAACAACAAAAAAACAGCTTTTGACAGCAACACTACCATGAAGATTTCATAAAGAGAAGAGGAGAGAGTAAGAGTGAAAGAGAGGAAGGTAAGAGAGAGAGATACTGACCTTTGATCTTTAAAGTTTCCTCATTCTGGGACGTTGTGTTTATTTCATCAATCAGTTGGCTAGAGAGAAAAAAAGACATACATATAATATATATATATATATATATATACATATATATATATATATACATATATATATATATATATATACATATATATATATATATACATAGATATATATATATATTTAATTAGAAAGTGAACAACACAAAATATTACCAAAGGTTTCTGGATCCCAGACAATAATAATATACGTCTGGATCGGTGTGTGTGTGTGTATATATATATGTAGATGTATGAAAGAATCTGAAACGAGATCACATACGGAGGCATATCTGAGGATCTTTCAATTCCAGAGTCAGGTTCGATCAATAATAGATCGTCCCTTGAGCTGATTGACAGTGAAACATATGTAATTAAATATGTTATGATGCAACACTGACTCTTTGTTCCTTTATTCTTATAGTATATACATATATATATATATTATGTGTGTGTATTTCATTATTATATTGTCCCAAACTCCCCTATGGTTGAGTTAACCAGGAGTGTACTAACTGCTTTATCTAGCAAATACAGATGAGACACTGCATAGCTATGTGGTCCACAGACGAGACACTGCATAGCTATGTGGTCCACAGACGAGACACTGCATAGCTATGTGGTCCACAGACGAGACACTGCATAGCTATGTGGTCCACAGACGAGACACTGCATAGCTATGTGGTCCACAGACGAGACACAACATAGCTATGTGGCCTGCTGACGAGACACAGCATAGCTATGTGGTCCACAGATGAGACACAACATAGCTATGTGGCCTGCTGACGAGACACAACATAGCTATGTGGCCTGCTGACGAGACACAGCATAGCTATGTGGTCCACAGACGAGACACAACATAGCTATGTGGCCTGCTGACGAGACACAGCATAGCTATGTGGTCCACAGATGAGACACAACATAGCTATGTGGCCTGCTGACGAGACACCGCATAGCTATGTGGTCCACAGATGAGACACAACATAGCTATGTGGCCTGCTGACGAGTCACAGCATAGCTATGTGGTCGACAGATGAGACACTGCATAGCTATGTGGTCCACAGATGAGACAGCATAGCTATGTGGTCCACACATGAGACACTGCATAGCTATGTGGTCCACAGATGAGACACAGCATAGCTATGTGGTCCACAGATGAGACACAGCATAGCTATGTGGTCCACAGATGAGACACAGCATAGCTATGTGGCCTGCTGGCGAGACACAGCATAGCTATGTGGTCCACAGATGAGCCACTGCATAGCTATGTGGTCCACAGATGAGACACAGCATAGCTATGTGGTCCACAGATGAGACAGCATAGCTATGTGGTCCACAGATGAGACACAGCATAGCTATGTGGTCCACAGATGAGACACAGCATAGCTATGTGGTCCACAGATGAGACACAGCATAGCTATGTGGCCTGCTGGCGAGACACAGCATAGCTATGTGGTCCACAGATGAGCCACTGCATAGCTATGTGGTCCACAGATGAGCCACTGCATAGCTATGTGGTCCACAGATGAGCCACTGCATAGCTATGTGGTCCACAGATGAGCCACTGCATAGCTATGTGGTCCACAGATGAGACACTGCATAGCTATGTGGTCCACAGATGAGACACTGCATAGCTATGTGGTCCACAGATGAGACACAGCATAGCTATGTGGTCCACAGATGAGACACTGCATAGCTATGTGGTCCACAGATGAGACACAGCATAGCTATGTGGCCTGCTGACGAGACACAGCATAGCTATGTGGTCCACAGATGAGCCACTGCATAGCTATGTGGTCCACAGATGAGACACAGCATAGCTATGTGGCCTGCTGACGAGACACAGCATAGCTATGTGGTCCACAGATGAGACACAGCATAGCCATGTGGTCCACAGATGAGACACTGCATAGCTATGTGGTCCACAGATGAGACACAGCATAGCTATGTGGCCTGCTGACGAGACACAGCATAGCTATGTGGCCTGCTGACGAGACACAGCATAGCTATGTGGTCCACAGATGAGACACAGCATAGCCATGTGGTCCACAGATGAGACACTGCATAGCTATGTGGTCCACAGATGAGACACTGCATAGCTATGTGGTCCACAGATGAGACACAGCATAGCCATGTGGTCCACAGATGAGACACTGCATAGCTATGTGGCCTGC
Source organism: Eledone cirrhosa (assembly GCA_964016885.1). Taxonomy (NCBI): domain Eukaryota; kingdom Metazoa; phylum Mollusca; class Cephalopoda; order Octopoda; family Eledonidae; genus Eledone; species Eledone cirrhosa. The sequence goes on along the minus strand of OZ024759.1, from coordinate 36,542,514 downwards.
TGACGAGTCACAGCATAGCTATGTGGTCCACAGATGAGCCACTGCATAGCTATGTGGTTCACAGATGAGACACAGCATAGCTATGTGGTCCACAGATGAGACACAGCATAGCTATGTGGTCCACAGATGAGACACAGCATAGCTATGTGGTCCACAGATGAGACACTGCATAGCCATGTGGTCCACAGATGAGACACTGCATAGCTATGTGGTCCACAGATGAGACACTGCATAGCTATGTGGCCTGCTGACGAGTCACAGCATAGCTATGTGGTCCACAGACGAGACACAGCATAGCTATGTGGTCCACAGACGAGACACTGCATAGCTATGTGGTCCACAGATGAGACACTGCATAGCTATGTGGCCTGCTGACGAGTCACAGCATAGCTATGTGGTCCACAGATGAGACACAGCATAGCTATGTGGTCCACAGACGAGACACAGCATAGCTATGTAACCTGCTGACGAGACACAGTATAGCTATGTGACCTGCTGACGAGACACAGCATAGCAATAAAGCACACAAACCCGAAAAGATTGCCAACCCCTGCTTTACAGTATGTACTGGATGTATTTTATGGTGGCACAGGAAAAGCATCCACACAGCTTCTGTCTACCAAACTGGTCAAACCGAAGCTATCGTAGAGATACTTGCCCAAGGTCCCACACACAAGTATTGAAGTTGTATTTAGTTGTTACTTACGAAATTGTGGGAACAGCAAATGGATCAAAGTTTTCGACATCTGTTGGATCTATTGGGACACAAACACGACCTGAGGAGAAAGACAGTATTTTTCATATACATGTGTGTGTTGTATATATATATGTGTGTATGTATGTGTGTGTATATATATATGTATGCATGTATGTGTTTATATATATATATATATATATATAGGTAGAAACTCAATTTTATGTCCCAAATGCAAAGTATGGGTGCATAAAAGATGTAGTGGGATCACAGGTAAGCTAACTAAGAACATAGATTTTACATGTGGCCGGTGCTCTGGTGCAATAAGTAGCAGCAAGTGCCCACAAAATACTAGCTCCTTCAACTGCGCAGAGGGTTCTATAGAAATAGTGGACAGCTTCCGTTACCTGGGTGACAAAATCAGCAGTGGGGGAGGGTGCTCTGAAAGTACAGTAGCTAGAGTCAGAACTGGATGGAAAAAGTTCAGAGAGCTTATACCACTATTAGCCGCTAGAGGGTTCTCCCTAAAAATGAAAGGCAGGTTATACGATGCCTGCATACGAACAGCAATGCTGCATGGCAGTGAGACCTGGGCATTGTGTGCAGAGGATATACGCAGACTAGAGAGGAACGAAGCTTGCATGCTCCGCTGGATGTGCAATAGTAATATACGTGAACGGCAAAGCATAAACGAACTAAGGAAAAAATTAGAAATAAGAGGGATCAGATGTTGTTTACTCGAGAGAAGGCTACGTTGGTACGGTCACGTGATGCGCATGAAAGACG
>OZ024759.1:36513534-36536034 GCA_964016885.1 Eledone cirrhosa | reverse complement strand
CTTTACCACAAAAATACAATAGTATATATAGAGTAATATAAATGTTAAAGGGTTAAAGAAGAAACATACCTGTTTTCGGATGGACACTAAAGGGTGACTTTAGTAGATGGTTGACCCCTTTAGTCACATTAATATCCAGCCGTGGGTAGCAGTACTGTAACATAATCTCCTTCAACACTCGACCAGCATGGACACCCTGAAACAATATATATATTATATGGAGTTAGATATAAAGATATAATATATACAATATCCCTCTAGCATTTAAACCAGCCATATCTGGCCAGAATTCTCTCACCTCTTTCTGTTCAAACTGGTCATAACCAGTTGTAACTGGCCCCTCATACTTATGTTAGGGTATTGTTCTCAAAATAAATAATATTAAAATCTCATAGATTCAATATTATGTGAGATATTAAGTAAGGTAAAGCCTTTACCATGAAAATACAATAGTATATATATAGAATAATGTAAATGCTAAAGTGATATACAAACACATGCCCACAAATATATATAAAAAAAAAAAGGGCAACCGCATGTCACCTGTCAACTATCGTCCAGTCAGTCTTACTAGCTGTATGGCCAAACTGATGGAATCCTGTGTCAGAGAAACACTTTGGAACTTCTGGAGCTCTCACAGCCTCATCCGGCCCTCACAGTTTGGATTTATCCCTAACTCCAGCTGCTGTGATCAGCTTATCGAGTTTCTTGAGGACATCACCCGGATCACTGACAGCGGCTCATGGGTGGATGTTGTTTACCTTGACTTTGCTAAGGCTTTTAATTCTGTGCCACACAAAAGACTTATGGCAAAACTCTCTGCAATGGGTGTGAGGGATGATCTTTTCGACTGGCTGAAATCCTTCATTCTCAGCCGAAAGGAAGTAGTCACGGTTCTAGGACAGCATTCTTCACCATATGAGATGTCATCTGGTGTACCACAGGGATCTGTTCTTGGTCCTCTTTTGTTTGTGGCATATATTAATGACATAGATGCCAACTTACAGAATGCCACGGTACTAAAATATGCAGATGACATCAAGCTGTACCTTGAAATCAAAAGGACTGATCCTGAAATTTACAACTCTTTCCTACAATCAGACCTGGACACAATGCAGCAATGGATCACAGACTGGCAACTGAAGCTGGCTGTGGACAAGTGTACCACCATGCATTTTGGAAGGAAAAATCCAGCGTCCACATACTCCCTCCACAACACTGACATCAAAAAGTCCTCTTGTGAACGTGACCTGGGCATTACTGTCAGCAACGATTTGCGTTGGACAAAGCATGTCTCTAAGATTGTCAAGAAGGCCGAGGGTGTCTTGGCATCACTCAGCAAGACCTTTGTTAGCCGCTCTCCAGCCATCTATTTAAAACTGTATACAGCTATGGTGCGACCACACTTGGAATTCGCATCATCAGTCTGGAACCCCTATCTTGCTCGGAACATTGACCTCCTGGAAACTGTTCAGAGACGTGCAACCAAGCGCATACCCTCCATCAGACACCTACCATACTCTGAACGCCTTGCTTCCCTGGGCATGGATTCATTGAAGCTCCGACGTCTGGCAATGGACTTGGTGAATACCCACAAAGTTTTTAACCATCTCGCCAACTGCAACCCTGAGCGCCTCTTTGATCTCCATGTGTCTAACACACGTGGACATGCCTACAAGATAAGAAAACAGCACAGCTCCCATGACTTTCGCAGACATTTTTTCACGCTCAGAGTTGCTGAAGCATGGAACAAACTGCCTGCGTCAATTGTTAGCTGCCGAGACACTGCATCCTTTAAGACACTCATGCTTCCCAAAATACGCCAAAACTACACCTGATGTACCCCTTCCATACACATGCACACGTGTGTATCATGACTCGTGCACTGTTCATTTTACTGATGTTTGTACATTGCCCTATGTACTGTACATGCACTTTTTTGATGAGTTGTGGTGCACCTGGGCACTGTGCACAATATTTCGTTATTGTTATTATATCATGACTCATACACTGTTTATTTTCCTGACATTTGTACATTATTCTATGTACTATACATGCACCTTTGATGAGTTGTAGTGCACCTGAGCACTGTACACAATAATTTCATTATTATTATTATTATATATATATATATATATATACATACAGAGAAAAGAGGGGAGGAGAGAAAGAGAGATAGTAGATACAGAAATAGTACTACAGCTACTCCTCCTCCTACTACTGCTACTACTTCTACAACTACCACCACCACCACTACTACTACTACTACCACTGAAAGAAGTGAAGAAAATTTGTTCTGAAACTGAAATTCTGAATAATTATAAATACACTGCTGTTAACCCTTTACCATTTACATTACTCTATATATACTATTGTATTTTCACAGTAAAGGCTTTACCTCACATACCATTTACATTACTCTATATATACTATTGTATTTTCACAGTAAAGGCTTTACCTCACATAACATTTACATTACTCTATATATACTATTGTATTTTCACAGTAAAGGCTTTACCTCACATAACATTTACATTACTCTATATATACTATTGTATTTTCACAGTAAAGGCTTTACCTCACATAACATTTACATTACTCTATATATACTATTGTATTTTCACAGTAAAGGCTTTACCTCACATAACATTTACATTACTCTATATATACTATTGTATTTTCACAGTAAAGGCTTTACCTCACATAACATTTACATTACTCTATATATACTATTGTATTTTCACAGTAAAGGCTTTACCTCACATAACATTTACATTACTCTATATATACTATTGTATTTTCACAGTAAAGGCTTTACCTCACATAACATTTACATTACTCTATATATACTATTGTATTTTCACAGTAAAGGCTTTACCTCACATAATATCGAATCTATGAGATTTTCATATCATTTATTTTGAGAACTATACCTTAACATCAGTATGAATGGCCAGTTAAAGCCAGTTTGAACAGAAAGAATTCTGGCCGGATATGGCCGGTTTAAATGCTAAAGGGTTAATACTACTACTACTGCTACCACCACCACCACCACTACTACTACTGCTACTACCACTACTACTACTGCTATTACTACCACCACCACCACTACTACTACCACCACCACCACCATCACCACTACTACTACTACTGCTACTACCACCACTACTACAACTACTGCTACCACCACCACTACTACTACTACTACTACCGACACTACCACCACCACCACCACTACTACTGCTACTACCACCACCACTACTACTGCTACTACCACCACCACTACTACTACTACCACCATCACTACTACTGCTACTACCACCACCACTACTGCTGCTACCACCACCACTACTACCACCACCACCACCACTACTACTACTTACCGGCCTTTCCAGTTCCTTTTTGAGGACATTCCACCTGGATATGGAGTTGTTTGTAGACATCAAGAATTTCTGTAGACTGTCACTGCGATGTGTCTCATTAAGGTAAAATCGTTGGAGGTGTCTTGGGTGATTTAATGATAGGGACCGCAGTCCCTATCATCTCATTTCTACAGCTGAGTAAACTGGAGCAACGTGAAATAAAGTGTCTTGCTCAAGGAAACAACACATCACCCGGTCCGAGAATTGAACTCACAACCTTTTGATTGCAAGCCCAATGCTCTAACCACTAAGCCATGCGCCTTCATATATATATCATCATCATCGTTTAACGTCCATCTTCCACGCTTGCATGGGTTTGGACGGGAGTTTTCCCACTTGAGGCAAGAGTGGTTGTCTTGCTCGCATAGGACTGTCTGGCGGGTTTTCTACGGCTGGATGCCCTTCCTAACACCAACCACGTTTACAGTGTGGACTGGGAGGTTTTTACCGTGTTACCTACACGGCTACATTACAGCGTGGACTGTGTGTTTTTTTGTCGTGACACCTACACGACCTCATTTGTTTCGGACTGGATGTTGTGGTACCAACATAACTTTACATTGAAAGGGGTGGTGTGGATGGGGTGGGGGTGTATTTTGTTAGAGGTGCCTACTGACTGTAGTAGGTTTCACTTTTGTACTTAGGTAAGGCGGGTCTTCTATATTACTGTGTAGCGCCCAAGATCTCGGTCCAGTGACATTGTATATATATATCTGACATTGTATATGACATATATATATATATATGTATATATATATATAGACAAACCCATGCGAGCGTGGAATATGGACGTTAAACGATGATGATGATGATGATGACGACACACAGGGTGTCCTCAAGATAAAAAGTACTCAGTCTACACTGTGATATGGTTGGCATTAGGAAGTGCATTCAGCCATAGAAACCAAACCAAAATACAGATCCATATAAGCAAGACGTGGCCATCCAACCACTTCATGACATGATAATCCATCTAACCCATGCAAGCGTGGAATAACAGACATTAAATGATGACGACGTGGAATAACGATTAAAAACATTTTGAAAAAAATTTTTAAATCAAAGGATATTTTTTTCTGGTATCAAATTGATAATTTCACCAATATTATCATCGCGCAAAATATCTTGATCGACAAGGGCATAGCCTTCAAAATACTCTTCAATCATCTCTACTGATCTCCTATAACAAAACAGAATGGGAAATAGTTAGATCATTTAAAATAATAATGAAAACTATTGTGTAGTGCTCAGGTGCACTACAACTCATCAAAGGTGCATGTATAGTAGATAGAATAATGTACAAATGTCAGGGAAGTGAACAGTGTATGAGTCATGATATACACATAGATACACACCACATGTGACGTGTGTGTGTGTATGGAAGGGGAATATCAGGTTGTGTTGTCGAATTTCGAGAAGCATGGAAGTTTTGAAGGATACAGTGTCCATGCACACACGCATGTATGTGTGTGTGTGTATCTATGCCTGTGTGTCTGTATTTGTGTGTATGAATGTCTCTGTGAGTCTAACAGTGGAAATTGTTATAGTAAATAAACCAATAAGAGAGCAGGGAATATAATAGAGATAATAGAACATTTTCAACTCACTCAATAAATGGATGGATTGGTTCCTGTAGAACAACCTTCTTTGCATTGTTTTCACCACCCTAAAAATAAAGAAATATAATACAAGCATATATATATATATATATATATATATATATATAGCCCAAATCTCCAAGATGGCTGACTGAATACACGTGTATTTTCCCCTCTGTCGATACATGATAAATACGTTCCTATAATTGAGGCAGTTTTGAGCCATAAACTTCTTTCTTCACCCACCTCCACAAGAAAAAAATCACAGGGTTTCTTACTGGCCATTCATGTGGAATTCCAAGACCCAACCAATGACCTGGATATTGGACATGAAGCCACTCACACAGAGACAAGGGAGCTAATTCAACAGCACAATGAAATATCACAGTGTACTGGGTATCATTTATCATGGCTCTAACACTACCACTTTACAGAGTGTACTGGGTGTAATTTATTATGGCTCTTACACTGCTACTTTACAGAGTGTACTGGGTGTAATTTATCATGGCTCTAACACTACCACTTTACAAAGCATTACAACATAACAATTACCAACCTTGACAATACTCAGGTATTCAGCAATGGCTGATCTGGCACTGGAGGTGAGTTTACGAGCCATGCTGTCACACACCCAACAATGGACCCCTCGACGCCCAGAATATATCCACAGAAGGTGTTCAAATCCAAAATCATCTGAGAACAAACATAAATACGCCAATTAAGATAATTATAAACACTTAAAAATCTAAAAAACATAATCTTTAAAGAAATATAATATATATATATATATACATGGTGGTTTACATCCATTGTGATTTCAACACATATATGTGTATATATCTGTGTTTGTCTCTCTTTATTATATTATATTATAAGGCTCGGAAAATTTTTTCTTGAGCTATTTTAATTATAAGGGACTATTGTGGGTTTCTAACTCAATATATACTTTTGATATATATATATACATACATAAAGATTCAGGACCCCGACGGCTGAGCTCCGGCTGTTTCGACAGCTAGATCCAAACTAAGCCACCAATATTAGAGCGGCGGGAATCTAGCTGAACTTATCAACGGGTACAGTCCATATATGGGCATGTGGTCAAAGCAAAAAAAATGTAAGCAAAAAATCTTAAAAGTTTGTTGTTTTTCTTGTCTGTCACAGGGAGTGATCAGTGATCTGGAAGGTAATAAAATATGTACATAACATTCCAAATCAGACTGCATGCCCAAATATGGACTGTACTCCTTGATAAGTTCAGTTAGATTCCTGCCGTTCTAATACTGGTGGCTTAGTTCGGATCTAGCTGTCGAAACAGCTAGGTCGTCGGAGTCCTGACTCTTTTCCTATTACCCACTCTACTACCCTAAGTATTGAGTACTCTGGTGTGTTTTGGTCCACCTGGTATCTTACCACACCATCCTTTATATATATATATATAGTTTAAGGAAATAACAAACAGAGCTACAGAAAATCTTATTAGTTTCACGCTTTATATGGAAAAGGGGGAAAGAAAGTACAATGTCTGGCTTTAGCCCTTCTTCAGGAGTACAGAAAGGATAGATACAGAAAACAGTGTCCCCAAAAATGTATACCCACTTTAATTACCTGTACAAGCAATATTTATTAGAATGCTGTTGAAGTGTGTATACAACTTTGGGAGACATCCTGTGTATATATATATATATATATATATATATATATATATATATATATATATCAATATATACATATGTGTCGTGGAAGATGGACGTTAAACAATGATGATGATGATATATATATATATATAAATCCAGTTATGGGTCAAAGAAACAACAATAATTATATAAGGAGTGAGAAACTTACCCCTCAATGCTTTATCCAGGATTTTTATTGCTATAATCATTAAGGGCCAACATTTCTTACAAATCTGGGCACCACTGAAACATTTGGAAAATAATTATATACAAATAATTAAGATTAAATTAGAAAACTTCAAACCTTTCATTACCATATTTCTAATAAAAGACTGTATCAATAATTTTCAAAGTATTTGAAGGGATTTAGTTATACAAGGGACAGCTGAAAAGTTCATAGGCTGACCAAGATACTCTCATGGAATGATCAAATGAAGTTTATTTTTCAACATAGTCCCTAAAAGAAACAATGCAGTTATTAATAAGAGTTGAATTTAATGCATGCAATATTTCACAGCTCTAACATCGCTCCTTCATAGTTAAACTATGAACTATTCAATCCACCCTTGAATAACTAACTTTAAACCTTTAGCATTTAAATAGTTGGATAACATCCATGGGCATGGCTGGTCTCACATGGGGAACCAGCGGAATCAGTTGGAGACAGTTGCTTTTCATCCATTTGAAGGAGTGTTTGAGGACTCTACCCCCATGACCTTCTCATGAATAAGTAGAAGAAGAAGAAAATAATGTATAATAAGTAAGAAGAGAGAGGAAAATCTTACGAGCAGCAGTTCCTTACATCATCGTAATCAGTCATATCAATATCAAAAACTAATTCCTTTTCTTCGGCCACAAAACAACTGGCTTTGATGGCCCTGTGCAATCTTGGCTGGAAGACAGAGCAATGATTAATTTAACCTTTTCATTACCACATTTCTAATGAAATACATTCTATTTCAATTAATTAATAAAGAATTTTGAGGGATTTACTAAAATTATTAATTATTTCATTACTAAGATAGTAACTTAATGTAAAGTTCTTATATAAAATTATATTGAAAGATTTTTTAATTTAAATTGGAAACCTTTAAAAATGGGTGGTTTTATTTGATAGAACCAGAGCGGGTTTTGGTCAGGTTGGTCACTAAAAGGTGAACATGTAGTTGACCCCTGCTTGTGTAAGGCATTTAAACCAACACTCAGTGATTATTTTAATCCTTTAGCATTTAAACTGGCTGTACCGGCTGCTCAAACTGACATTAAGGTATTGTTTTCAAAATAAATAATATCAAAATCTCATAGATTCGATATTATGTGAGATATTATGTGAGGTAAAGCCTTTACTGTGAAAATACAATAGTATATATAGAGTAATGTAAATGTTATGTGAGATATTATGTGAGGTAAAGCCTTTACTGTTAAAATACAATAGTATATATAGAGAGTAATGTAAATGTTATGTGAGATATTATGTGAGGTAAAGCCTTTACTGTTAAAATACAATAGTATATAGAGAGTAATGTAAATGTTATGTGAGATATTATGTGAGGTAAAGCCTTTACTGTTAAAATACAATAGTATATAGAGAGTAATGTAAATGTTATGTGAGATATTATGTGAGGTAAAGCCTTTACTGTGAAAATACAATAGTATATAGAGAGTAATGTAAATGTTATGTGAGATATTATGTGAGGTAAAGCCTTTACTGTTAAAATACAATAGTATATAGAGAGTAATGTAAATGTTATGTGAGATATTATGTGAGGTAAAGCCTTTACTGTGAAAATACAATAGTATATATAGAGTAATGTAAATGTTATGTGAGATATTATGTGAGGTAAAGCCTTTACTGTGAAAATACAATAGCATATATAGAGTAATGTAAATGCTAAAGGGTTAATATGTAGTGGACCTCTGCTTCTAAGTCTAATTTTGTGCAGTAAGTTTACAATTTATGTCAAATATTACATGTACATACATGTTAAATGATGGTTTACCTCATTACCATTTACATTACTCTATATATACTATATTTTCACGGTAAAGGTTTTACTTCACATAATATTGAATCTATGAGATTTTGATATTATTTATTTTGAGAACAATATAATGAATAATATATAATATAATGAAATTATTGTGTACAGTGCTCAGGTGCACTACAACTCATCAAAGGTGCATGTATAGTACATAGAAACTACCATGGTTTCTACAGCTAGATGACTTCTGTAACATCTCACAGGATATACTGGGTACATTTTATCATCTCAATAGCACTATTACTCTATAGAATGTACTGGGTGTGTTTATCATAACAGTAACACTACCACTTTATAGTGTGTACTGAGTATGTTTTATCATGGCACCAACAGTACTATTTTACAGGGTGTACTGTGTGTGTTTTATTGTGGCAACAACATTACCACTTTACAGGGTGAACTGGGTACATTTTATCATGGCAGCAGCACTACCACTTTACAGAGTGTACTGGGTGTGTTTTGTCATGGCAGTAACACTACCACTTTACAATTAGATTACCGTATTTCCTGGCGTCAAAGACGCTACAATTTTCCTAAAATAAGTCTCCAAAATCTACCATGCGTCCTGGAGGCCAAAGGTTGTTTATTTTTTTTTTTCAAGTTTTTGGTTGTCAAAATTAGGGTGCGTCCTTGAGGACGATGCGTCTTCAGCACCGGGAAATACAGTATATCAATAAATATATATTACCGTGAATGAAAATACAGCACCAATATCGATTTTGTAAGGACATAACTTGCTGATTTCTGATTCAAGATCCTTTTGGTCAATAAAAGACTGGTACCGAATATAAAGATCATCTTTGAGGGTGAAAGAAAATTCTCTCAGAGAAAAATAACTTTTCTGGGCTGTAAAGAGAAAAAAAGAGTGTATGTGAAAAGACATGAATAAATAATAACAATAATAATAATAATAAATACATATAAAAATGAGGAAACTTATCACTAGAACAGCCTCTAAAAAGGCTAAACGCCTTACAACTGCAGATGCTTGATCACTGCTCAATACTAGAGTTTCGACATTTTTTATAAAACACCTGAGTACATCAACTTTAAGAAATCTTCTTCGCCCACTTGTTCCTGAGCGAGTCGTGGGGGCAGGGTCCTCAAACACTCCTTCCAGTGGGTCCTGTCAGTAGCAACCGTCTCCAACTGGATCCCCAAGTGAGACCAGCCAAGCTCATGGATGTCATCCAACTATCATGCTCGGGGTCTACCTTTGGGTCTCCTGCCATGAAATCTGTCCAGCTATACTTTCCTGTGATCGATGGTCAGCTTCTTGCTGCCCTGATGTCTCTATACGAACTTTAAATATCTCCAAAAAGAAATGAGAAAGTGTTTAGACCATGAAACCTGGCTAGCACTATAAGAACATGTCACAGATTTCACAGACAAAATTTCATTTGTATAAATATTTGTTTTCTGTGTGCGGACCAAAACTTTTCATTCGCCCCTCATATATATTTTAAATGAAAAAAAAAACGAGAAATCTTTTTTTTACCACTGAAATCCATTGGGGTGTTCTATATAATAATAGTTTCTACTTTTGGCACAAGGCCAGCAATTATTTCAGTGTATTACTGGTACTATCTCAGTGCATTATTGGTACTATCTCAGTGTATTACTGGTACTATCTCAATGTATTAATGGTACTATATTTTATCGACCCCGTAAGGAAGAAAGGCAAAGTTAACCTCGGCGGGATTTGAACTCAGATCATATATAATAATAATGATGAAATTATTGTGTACAATGCTCAGGTACGCTACAACCTTGGGGTAGTAGAGTGAGTAATATGAAAAGATTCAGGACCCCGACGGCGGAGCTCAGCCGTCGGGGTCCTGACTCTTTTTTGTAAGAGAAATAAGCAGGAATTTTTACATAAGCTACTATTGTGGGAACTAACTCACGAGAGATGCAGTAGACAGTGTCGGATTTAGGACAAATGAGGCCCTGTGCTAGACAAGTTATGAGGCCCCAAACATTTGAAAAATTCACCGTAAAAATGTTTGGGACAGGAAGATGCCCCTCTCTCTAGTAAACGGGACCCTGTGCTGAAACACAACGGAAAATCCAGCACTGGCAGTAGAGGAAGACCTGCTCGAACCGTCATCAAGTCTCTGACGATACAAACATCAGTTAAAATTTTATAAAATATTGAGAAACAAACTCACGGACACCGTATCGAAGCCATATACAATACGGATTAAATGGAAAAAGATGTTTGTAGTAAACTGGCAATAGATCTGGTAAAATCTCAGGATCGTATTTGGTAGAGGAAAGCATTGTTACAGTCAATTATGTTGTTGACTTTTTTTCTTCCCACGATAACTGAAATTTAGCGCCAAATTTGTACGATTCCGTTTACGGCATCATCGTAAAATATACATACATAGCATATAGTATACTATAAAGAAGAGAGACAGTTTTAAATGTACATCCTCTTATATAGCTTATATATATATTTCTATATAAATGAAACAGTTCTAGTCCCGGAGAAGTAATTTCTATATATAATAAAGATGCCTATACTCTACTAATGTATTGAGTACCTTTTTTTAACTGTTGTTACCCACCCCAGATACACACACACACTGGTGCCAAGCTGTATCGGTCATTGCCTTTCCCTTGGACAACATCGATGGCATGGAGATAGGAGACTGGTATGTATGAGTGATTGTTGGTCTTCCACAAAACAAACCTTGCCCAGGCTTGTGCCTCGGAAGGTAACTTAACCATGGTCATTCGTGATCAAGTGGGGCCTTTAAAATGCTAAAGCGTTAATGTGGAAGAAACTAGGGTACGCACCAGCCTGATAAACCCCTGGATAATAGAACAGACTTTAACTTTAACAGGAGACTGGAAGGATCTTCTGGGGTCACTGAATATTAAGGGTCTCAAGAGCCTTAATATATCAGCTGTATGTGGTCCATATCTCACACCTATATAGGAGATATAAAGACACAGATAGTGTATGAAGTTTGAGATGGGTGTTGAACCTTTTACCATTTACATTACTCCATATATACTATTCACTGCATATATTACTCCATATATACTATTCAGTGCAGGCACATGGCTTAGTGGTTAGAGCATTGGGCTTGTAATCGAAAAGTTGTGAGTTCAATTCTCGGACCGGGTGATGTGTTGTTTCCTTGAGCAAGACACTTTATTTCTTGTTGTTCCAGTTTACTCAGCTGTAGAAATGAGATGATAGGACTGAGGCCCCTATCATTAAATTACCCAAGACACCTCCAACGAGATATACTTTGGAGGAGGCCAGCTAAACCTGCATAGGTGTGAGCTGTAACAACATATATACTATTGTATTTCTACTGTAAAGGCTTTATCTCACATAATATCGAATCTATGAGAATTTGATATTATTTATTTTGAAAAGAATACCGTAACATAAATATGAGCAGCCAGTTATGGCTGGTTTGAACAGAAAGAGGTGAGAGAATTCTGGCTGGATACAGCTGATTTAACCCTTTAATATTCAAACTCATTCTACCTCATTCTGTTGAAACTGGCTGTAACTGGTCGCTTAAACTGATGTTAAGGTATTGTTCTCAAAATAAATACTTTCAAAATCTCATAGATTCGATATTATGTGAGATAATTATGCGAGGTAAAGCCTTTACCATGAAAATATAATAGTATATATAGAGTAATGTGAATGCTAAAGGGTTAAAAAAATATCATCTTTTCAAACCTTTCAAAACCTACAGAAGCCTGACTGAGCCTTGCAAAAGCTACAGAGGCCTATCTGAACCTTTTAAAAACTACAGAGGCTTGTTCGAACCTTTCAAAACCTTACAGAGGCCTATCTGAGCCTTTCAAAAACAACAGTAGCTTATCTGAGGATATCAAAAACTACAGAGGCTTATCTGAGCCTTTCAAAGGCTAGAGAGGCCTGTCTGGGGTTGTTTAAAACTCCCTTGTCCAGTGTACAGTCATTGTAAAATTTGGTGTATAGGTATTTGAATTGGGAAGGTGTGGACAATTGTTGCTGTTTTACTGAGAAAGTAGTGGGAGAGAGAGGGTGGTGTAGTGTACCAGAAGGATGACCTCAATTATTTGGACATTGAAAATCAAGCCACATACACACATGCACATACATTTGTGTTTGTGTGTGTATATATATATGTGTGTGTGTGTATATATATATATATATATATATATAAATGAAAAGTGTGTATCATCATCATTTCATTTTACGTCCACTTTTCCCTGCTTGCAAGGGTGGGACGGGAACTGATTTTGGCTTGATTTCTACAGCTAGATGCCCTACCTAACACCAACCTCATTTACAGTGAGTGCTGGGTGCTTTTTTGCCGTGGCACCTCCACGACCACTTTACAGTGGAATGATATGGACCCCAGTCCCTATCATCTCATTTCTACAGCTGAGTAAACTGGAGCAATGTGAAATAAAGTGTCTTGCTCAAGGAAACAACACATCACCCGGTCTGAGAATTGAACTCACAACATATATATATAACGAAGGAAAATGTGGTAAGGAACCAAGTGGACCATAACGCACCAAAGTACTCAATACTTAGGGTAGTAGAGTGGGTAATAGGAATGAGTAGGACCCCGACGGCTGAGCTCAAGCCGTTTCGACAGCTAATTCTGGGTCCAGAATTAGCCGTCGAAACGGCTTGAGCTCAGCCGTCGGGGTCCTACTCGTTCCTATATATATATACACACACACACACATATATATATATACACACACACATATATATATATATACACATATATATGCCCTAAAAATGTATACACACTTCAACTGCATTCTAATAAATATTGCCTGTACAGGTAATCATAGTGTGTTTACATTTTTAGGGGACACTTTGTATATATAATTACATCTCTCTCTTTCTCTCCCTCTCTCTCTCTCTCTATATATATATATATATGTAAGCAGGGAAAAGCGGACGTAAAATGATGATGATGATGATATATATATATAGATAGATATATATGTTTATCCTGGGTTCTATCAGAGCTAACCACAGTAAGTAAGGTACTCAATACAAAGCAGAGTATAAATATTTAATATAGAAATGGTTTCTACAGGACTAGAACTGTTTCATTTGGGAGAAATCATCAGGAAAGCAGACTGTCAATGTAATACGGTGGTATTTATACATTTTCTGGTGGTTTCTTCTGAATGAAACAGTTCTAGTCCTGTAGAAGCCATTTCTCTCTCTCTATATATATATATATAACCCATGCTAGCGAGGAAGCTAGACGTTAAACGATGATGATGATATATATATATATATATGTGTATATATATATATATATATATATATATATATATATATATATATATATATTATATATATATATATATATCTATATCTGTCTTTTACAGCATGGTGTTGTGACTAGGGGAGTGGGGGGTGTCATAAGAAGGAGGTCATGAGCAGTAAATGTAGACAATATACATACACACTCTCATACATGTACACACACATATATATATACACACACACACACACACACACACACATATATATATATAAATGATGATGAAAAGTGTGTGTGTAGGAAGTCTCCAACAGCTTCTCAACCAGAACCACTTTCCATCTTCCATAATCCACAATGCTTCCAGTAAACTATAACAACCTCATATAATAATGTATTGGGAAAGCTGGTACAACGTAAACAGGAGATATACTGGGGGAATTGGAGTAAAGTAAGAATTGTTTCTACTTTAGGCACAAGGCCAGCAATTTTGGGGGAGGGGAAAGTCGATTAAATTGACCCCAGTACATTACTGGTACTTTATTTTATCGACCCTGTATGGATGAAAGGCAACGCTAACCTCGGCGGGATTTGAACTCAGATCGTAAAGGGCCGTAACTCTATGCTGTAAAGCATGGTGTGTGGTGCTCTACCGATTCTGCCAATCCACCAGTAAGAATGACAAAACAAAACAATAAGTTTTACCTTATTTTTCATATTTCATCGACCACAAACCTTGGTACTGCGGAAGGCCCAGGATCCAACCATACCAACATCACACTCTTCCAACTAACAGTTCAACCAGTCTTGTTATATGGAAGTGAAACATGGATGCTTTCATCCAAACAACAAAAGCACCTTGATGGCACTTACACTACTACTCATACTACTACTACTACTACTGCTGCTACTACTACTACTACTACTACTACTACTACTACTGTCACCTACACTCGCCTGCTTCAACACATTCAGATCTGACTTTGAGAGAGATATATGCTGGCCTCCCGTGCCTATCTGTCATTGTACGTAAAAGGAGAGTAAATTTTGCTGGCCAGTGCCATCGTGCCACCTATGAGGCTGTGTCCCCATTAGTGCTTTGGAAACCATAAGCAGTCACTAATAACAGGGGGCGCAAGCTCTCCTATCCCAATGTCATTTCGAGAGATTCTGGCATTGAAAAAACGGTAATGAATGACAGACCCACATAGAGATCAATTGTTAAGTTGATATCGGCTGAGGCCACCGGATGACGATGATATATATAAATATATATATATATATATATATATCAGCTTTCTCCGATTATGTATTTATATATAAATATATATATATATTCTCACTACACAATATTATAAAGTATTATAAAATATTATATATATAGTACTCTTGTGTTTTTGTCCGTCACAAGAGATGACTGAGGAAGGAAGGGGTGATGACGTCGACTGAGGAAGGAAGGAAGGGGTGATAACGTCGACTGAGAAAGGAAGGGGTCATAACGTCGACTGAGGAAGGAAGGGGTGATAACGTCGACTGAGAAAGGAAGGGGTCATAACGTCGACTTAGGAAGGAAGGGGCGATAACGTCGACTGAGGAAGGAAGGGGTGATAAAGTCGACTTAGGAAGGAAGGAAGGGGTGATAACGTCAACTTAGGAAGGAAGGAAGGGGCGATAACGTCGACTTAGGAAGGAAGGGGCGATAACGTCGACTGAGGAAGGAAGGGGCGATAACGTCGACTGAGGAAGGACGGGGTGATAAAATCGACTTAGGAAGGAAGGGGTGATAACGTCGACTGAGGAAGGACAGGGTGATAACGTCGACTTAGGAAGGAAGGGGTGATAACGTCGACTGAGGAAGGACGGGGTGATAACGTCGACTTAGGAAGGACAGGGTGATAACGTCGACTTAGGAAGGAAGGAAGGGGTGATAACGTCGACTGAGAAAGGAAGGGGTCATAACGTCGACTTAGGCAGGAAGGGGCGATAACGTCGACTGAGGAAGGAAGGGGTGATAAAGTCGACTTAGGAAGGAAGGAAGGGGTGATAACGTCAACTTAGGAAGGAAGGAAGGGGCGATAACGTCGACTTAGGAAGGAAGGGGTGATAAAGTCGACTTAGGAAGGAAGGAAGGGGTGATAACGTCAACTTAGGAAGGAAGGAAGGGGCGATAACGTCGACTTAGGAAGGAAGGGGCGATAACGTCGACTGAGGAAGGAAGGGGCGATAACGTCGACTGAGGAAGGACGGGGTGATAAAATCGACTTAGGAAGGAAGGGGTGATAACGTCGACTGAGGAAGGACAGGGTGATAACGTCGACTTAGGAAGGAAGGGGTGATAACGTCGACTGAGGAAGGACGGGGTGATAACGTCGACTTAGGAAGGACAGGGTGATAACGTCGACTTAGGAAGGAAGGAAGGGGTGATAACGTCGACTGAGAAAGGAAGGGGTCATAACGTCGACTTAGGCAGGAAGGGGCGATAACGTCGACTGAGGAAGGAAGGGGTGATAAAGTCGACTTAGGAAGGAAGGAAGGGGTGATAACGTCAACTTAGGAAGGAAGGAAGGGGCGATAACGTCGACTTAGGAAGGAAGGGGTGATAAAGTCGACTTAGGAAGGAAGGAAGGGGTGATAACGTCAACTTAGGAAGGAAGGAAGGGGCGATAACGTCGACTTAGGAAGGAAGGGGCGATAACGTCGACTGAGGAAGGAAGGGGCGATAACGTCGACTGAGGAAGGACGGGGTGATAAAATCGACTTAGGAAGGAAGGGGTGATAACGTCGACTGAGGAAGGACAGGGTGATAACGTCGACTTAGGAAGGAAGGGGTGATAACGTCGACTGAGGAAGGACGGGGTGATAACGTCGACTTAGGAAGGACAGGGTGATAACGTCGACTTAGGAAGGAAGGAAGGGGTGATAACGTCGACTGAGAAAGGAAGGGGTCATAACGTCGACTTAGGAAGGGGCGATAACGTCGACTGAGGAAGGAAGGGGTGATAAAGTCGACTTAGGAAGGAAGGAAGGGGCGATAACGTCGACTTAGGAAGGAAGGGGTGATAACGTCAACTTAGGAAGGAAGGGGTGATAACGTCGACTGAGGAAGGAAGGGGTGATAACGTCAACTTAGGAAGGAAGGGGTGATAACGTCGACTTAGGAAGGAAGGAAGGGGCGATAACGTCGAGTGAGGAAGGAAGGGGTGATAACGTCGACTGAGGAAGGAAGGGGTGATAACGTCAACTTAGGAAGGAAGGGGTGATAACGTCGACTTAGGAAGGAAGGAAGGGGCGATAACGTCGACTGAGGAAGGAAGGGGTGATAACGTCGACTTAGGAAGGAAGGGGTGATAACGTTAACTTAGGAAGGAAGGAAGGGGTGATAACGTCGACTTCGGAAGGAGGAAGGCGTGATAACGTCGACTGAGGAAGGAAGGGATGATAACGTCGACTGAGGAAGGAAGGGGTGATAACGTCGACTTAGGAAGGAAGGGGCGATAACGTCGACTGAGGAAGAAAGGGGCGATAACGTCGACTGAGGAAGGAAGGGGTGATAACGTCGACTTAGGAAGGAAGGGGTGATAACGTCAACTTAGGAAGGAAGGGGTGATAACGTCAACTGAGGGAGGAAGGAAGGAAGGGGTGATAACGTCAACTTAGGAAGGAAGGAAGAGGTGATAACGTCAACTGAGGAAGGAAGGAAGGGGTGATAACGTCGACTGAGGAAGGAAGGGGTGATAAATCGACTGAGGAAGGAAGGGGTGATAACGTCAACTTAGGAAGGAAGAGGTGATAACGTCAACTGAGGAAGGAAGGAAGGGGTGATAACGTCAACTGAGGAAGGAAGGAAGGGGTGATAACGTCAACTGAGGAAGGAAGGAAGGGGTGATAACGACGACTGAGAAAGGAAGGAAGGGGTGATAACGTCGACTGAGGAAGGAAGGGGTGATAACGTCAACTGAGGAAGGAAGGAAGGGGTGATAACGTCGACTGAGGAAGGAAGGGGTGATAACGTCGACTGAGGAAGGAAGGAAGAGGTGATAACGTCGACTTAGGAAGGAAGGAAGGGGTGATAACGTCGACTGGGAAAGGAAGGGGTGATAACGTCGACTGGGGAAGAAAGGAAGGGGTGATAACGTCGACTGAGGAAGGAAGAGGTGATAACGTTGCCCGAGAAAGGTTTTTATGTTTGTATCACCTGTGTGAGTGAGGGCGAAAGAACCAACCAACAAACAAACATCTCTTTTTTTTGATATTATGTATAGATATTACAATTAGCGGTCATTCTTGACGACACGGGGCCAGTTAGTTATATTATATAGTCTTATAATACATTTTATGTCGAGCGACAGTTTACGGTTTACGGCAGACACCTTTCTTTATTACATCTTATCAGACAGAGAAGCAAGCAAAGAAACCGGTGGGACGTGAGATGTGAACAGATGTCTGTTATGTCTCAAACACTTATCTCTCTCTCTCTCCATCTTATCTACACCTATCTACCTTTTTGCAGTTCGCCGGAGAGGAGATAGGTAGTCATTGATATTTCTTCCTTCATCCTACAACCACTACTATTACTATTACTACTGCTAATACTATTATTACTACTACTGCTACTATTACTACTGCTGCTACTATTACTACTGCTGCTACTATTGACACTATCATTATTGCCAATAATACTGCTGCTGCTACTACTATTACCACTACTACTATCACCCCCACCCCCGTACTACTACTACCACCACCACCACAACTATTATCACTACTACTACTCAATGAAACTAGTAATTATTAGTCGTCGCTAATGTTCATTATACAGAAGGTTAGAAAAAAGCAGGCGTGTCGAAGAGAGTGAGGGGGCTGAAAGAAGACAGTGAGTGATATATATATATGAACACAAGAAGATAACATAATAAATATATATATATATGAACACAAGAAGATAACATGATATATATATATATTATTTGAACACAAGAAGATAACATATAATATATATATATATTTTTTTTTAACACACAGGAAGATAACATATAATATATATATATATATATTTGAACACAAGAAGATAACATCGTCTCGTCTTATCCGTTACATAAAATTTCTTAATGAGGTTCGTAATTCTTTGTTATTTTCCTATCTTTCTTCTTCTCTATCTCTCTCTTTCATGAAAGAAAGAAAGGAAAAAAGTGTTCTGCGATGAAATATATTTTCTTTGTCACTTTCATGTATATTTCTTCTTATTTACTCACTAATTTATTTACCATGTCATTCATATATTGTTGTTTACTTGGTAGTGACACCTGCTATATATATATATATCACTCGCGATGTTTTCTTCGTGGTTTGAATTAAAAACAAAGTAAATTCAGTAAATTACAACAGAACCAGAGAATGTCTAAAAGGAACCTTTGTTGTTATTAATATTCTAGCTATTTTATAAATGTCCATGTTTTCCACCCTTTTTTTTTCTTCATAATTTTTCTTCTTTTGTTTCCCGTTGTCATTCGTTTTTGGTTCTTTTTCTTGATTGTTTCTTAATTGTAAAGGGTACTAGATACTTCTCCTAGTCCGTCATGGATCACTAGCTCTCTATGGACATTTAAATTGATTTTGGATTGAACTAACTATATTCATAGTCACCACCATCTTCCCGTACCTGGTGCAGGAAATCGTTGAGTGGCGGGACCACTTTACATGTTTTGGCAGTCAGCAGTAACCATTGGTCTCTGTCCTTCATCAAACAGAGAAGGGTCACAGTTTTGTGACCTGTCCAGTACTTGGTGTTGTCAGACCAACTCTAGCAATCAACCATCACCATTGGTCTCAGTCCTTTGTCATACACAGAAGGTTCTCAGTATTGTGGCCTGTCCAGCAATCACCACTGGTCTCATACACAGAAGGGTCAATGTTGTGACCAGTCCAGTGTTGTCAAATCAGCTCTGACAGTAGACGCCACCCGTCTCTCATACACAGAAGGGGTCACAGTATTGTGGTCTGTCCAGTCTTTGATGTTGTCAGACCCTCTCTGACAGTCAATGATCGCCATTGGTCTCTGTCCTTCATTATACACAGAAGGGGTCACAGTCTAGTGGCCAGTCCAGTACTTGGTGTTGTCAGACCAGCTCTAGCAGTGAGCAATCGCCAAAGGTCACAGTCTAGTGTCCAGTACTTGGTGTTGTCAGATCAGCTCTAGCAGTGAACAATCGCCAAAGGTCACAGTCTAGTGTCCAGTACTTGGTGTTGTCAGACCAGCTCTAGCAGTGAGCAATCACTACATGTCTCTGTCCTCAGTCAGCAATCGCCACAAATCTCTGTCCTCCATCATACACTAACTAAAAGGTCGCACTCTTTAGACCTGTCCTGTCCATTGTGTCTCATCAAACCAAGATATTTTTGTTTCGTCTGGCTCTTCTTCGCCCTTCCTCCTTCAACTGTGCCCTGGGTAATTGTTATATATATATATTTTCCTATATAAATAAATAAATATATATATATATATATATATATATATATAGGGGTTTGGTTACTGAATACTGTAAGAGACAAGCTTTCGTCTTTTCACTGTCGCATCAACACCTCATGGCTTTATTACCAGGTTACAAAACCTCGACTTCCCAATCAACATTGCTGCGAAAATCTTTATCACAGACAATCATTATAAGAACGAAGGTCTGAGAGAGACGAAATCACATTCCCAAACTATATTTTTTAAAATAAGAAAAGAGAAACCATTAAGATTTTATTTAACATACACGAGGTTTGTAGTTTTATTTTCTCTTTTTCGTATTTTCCTTTCTTGGAATATAAATAATGTGAATTAATTCAGGTTTATATTTTACCGATTTTTTTCGAAAACCTAGATAAATTATATAAGGTCAGATTAATAATGTGTTAACTGTTAATCAATTTTTTAAAATTTAATTATGGTATTTGTTTTAATTGTCGCATCTCCAAAGAAGTTTGTTTTGATTTTCTTTTAATCATTACGTCACATGAGCAAAAACCCCCCAAAAACACGTAATTGAAATAACGAAAAAAAAAATATATATATATATATATATACATATACACACATATCCACCCCTGCAATATATATATATATATATATATACACACACATAAACAACCCAACGAAACTTAAGTACCTGTATATGTCAGTTGTAACTGATTATATATATATATATATATATGATTAAGAATGGTTTTCCGAAGAGAAATGGAAGGGTTACCACAGTTAAATATGAAGCCAACACATTTGTAGAGAAGGTACAAATTTATATTCATATAAAAATGGTTTTTACTGGGCTAGAACTGTTTCGTTCGTTCTGATGATTTAAAACGAACGAAACAGCTCTAGTCATGTAGAAATCATTTCTATGTGAAATAAATTTGTACTTTCTCTACAAATGCATTGACTACCTTCTTAGTCAACTGTGGTTCCATTCCATTTCTCTTCGGAAAACCATTCTTAATACACAAATGCACACTCACATATATATATATATATATATATATATCGAACTCACGACCTTAACACTGTGAGCCGAACACTCTAACCACCAAGCTATGGCGCAGTATTTCCAGGACTCCAAAAATGTAATACGTTCAAAGCTAATGACGTCATTATTGGCAGTGCTGCCCCACTAGTTTATATATATATATATATTAGTACATTTCTTTACACACACACACACACACACACACACACACACACACATATATACATAAATTTATAAAGAAATGTACTAAAATTCTTTTTTTCTCAATGTCCAGGGTGCGTCCAATAGGTTATGAATTTGTAAAAAAATATTTCATTGTTTTTTTTTCATTGTACATGTCCTCATTGGCTATTTGAAGCCCGCTCAGCTTCCAGTCGTTGATACGAAGGACTATATATATATATATATATATATATATATATATATATATATATATATTTCGTTTCTGAATTTGTTAAGCAAGATTCTTTATCTGAAAACGTGTGTTGAAACCGATATTGTTATACTTTGGGAGGGTCACATTGCTAATAAGAAACACACCCACCAGTTGCTTTCACTTCAATTTATTATAATAAATTTATAAATTTCCGGTTGGTTGGTTGGTTCCACAACCAGATGATTATATAAACCAGATGATTATATAAACCAGATGATTATATAAACAATCATCTGGTTGTGGAACCAACCAACCAACCGGAAATTTATAAATTTATTATAATAAATTGAAGTGAAAGCAACTGGTGCGTGTGTTTCTTATTGGCAACATTACCCTCCCAAAGTATAACAATATATATATATATATATATATATATGTGTGTGTAAAGAAATGTATGTTATTTTAATAAATATATATATAGGAAAAGAATCATATATATATTTATATATATATTTACTTATGAAGGTCTAATAAAAAAAATGCATTGAGCTTTTCATTGGTAAGATATTACCTTATAATCTCGTATATATATATATATAAATATATATATATATAAATATATATATATA
>OZ024759.1:36493534-36506034 GCA_964016885.1 Eledone cirrhosa | reverse complement strand
ACACGGAACTGATTTTGGCTTGTTTTCTACAGCTGAATGTCCTTCCTAATATCAACTACATTTACAGTGTGTGCTGGGTGCTTATTGTTGTGACGCCTACACGACCACTTCACAGTGTGGGGTGGGGACTTTGGTGGGAGAGATGTATATATATATATATATATGTGTGTGTGTGTGTGTTTATATGTGCGTATATATATATATATGTATATGGGTATATATGTATATATGTTTATATATATATATATATATATACATATGTGTGTGTGTTTTCGTTGCCTTGTCTTAGCTTCTGTTATCCTTTATATAATTAGGTGAACTTCCACACCACCACTGTGTCAAACCCCACTACCACCACTGTTTCCAACACCACCACCACTATCACCACACCACCACCACTGTCTCCAACACCAGCACCACCACTGTCACCATCACCACCACTGTCACCACACCACCACCAGATTAAGGTTGTATAGTAATTGTTGGTGGTTACCTTGAGGGGATTCTTAAAAGCTTGAGACTACATCACCATTTGGTGGTGGTGTTGTTGTTGTTGTTGGTTGTGTTGGTGTTGTTGTTGGTTGTGCTGGTGTTAGTATTGGTGGTAGTGACGGTGGTGTTGTCTTGTTGGTTGTTGTTCCTAAACAATGAACCAAGGAAGAACCTCTACATGGTCTCTTGACTTACTAGAAATAACAGACTGATATCCTTTAATCTTTTTGTGACTATATTCTTCCACGCTAGCATGGGTTAGATGGGTGGTCCTGTTGTGGGCAGTGTCCAATCGACTGACCTTGTCTTGTTCCCGTATGAGCAAGACAAGGTCAGCTGACTGGACACTGCCACAACAGGACAACCTGTCTAACCCATGCTAGCGTGGAAGAACGGACATAAAACGGTGATGATGATTTAAAGGAAATTTTCCACTACGGTTGTTGTTTTAAATTAGATTAGATCTATGGATTGAAAGTCATTCGAGCGTGAGATAGAAGCCTTCATTGAGTTCGAATTTCTGTTGAAGTATGTCTCACAGGATGTTGAAACAAAATACCAGTGTTTGGTCATTTATATATACACTGGGTGTATATTACAGCTAAAGAGAACGAGGCAAATTCATTAAATAAATAGATTGAATAACCTAGATAATACATATAGATAGATAGATAGATAGATTGAACAACATAGGTGAGGTGGTTAGAAACTTTAGATAGATAGATAGATAGATTAGATAGAATAGGTAGATAGAATAGGTAGATAGAATAGGTAGATAGAATAGGTAGATAGAATAGGTAGATGGCATAGATTGATTGAACAACATAGATGAGAAAGACAGATATATAGAATAGGTATATGATATAGGGAAATATCTGACATAGATATATGTATGGAACCCCTATCTTGCTCAGAACATTGACCACCTGGACATGCAACCAAGCGAATACCCTCCATCAGGCATCTATCATACTCTGAACAGCTTGCTTCTCTGGGCATGGATACATTGAAGCTCCGATGTCTGGCAACTGACTTGGTAAACACCCACAACATTATTAACCATCTTGCCAACAACAACCCTGAGTACCTTTTTTGATTTCCATGTGTCTAACACACGTGGGCATGTCTACAAAGTCAGAAAACAGCACAGTTCCCATGACTTTTGGAAACATTTTTTCATGCTCAAAGTTGCTGAAGCATGGAACAAACTACCTAGACACTGCATCCTTTAAAACCTCTGTGCTTCCTGAGATTTGCCAACATTACACCTGATATCACCCCGCCATACATACGCACACATGTATTTTATAACTCGTACACTGTTTATTTTCTTGACATTTGTACATTATTCTATGTACTATACATGCACCTTTGATGAGTTGTAGTGCACCTGAACACTGTACACAATAATTTCATTATTATTATTATTATTATTATTATTATTATTATATATATATATATGTATATATATATGTATAAAAAAATCTATATTTCCATATCTGATATTTAAACAATTTTCTTTTTTCTCAAATTCTTTGTAATCTTATTAATTTCTGTTACTTTTTCTTTCCTCTTTTTCCTTTTATGTCAAAAGCTATGATAGATATATACAATGACGTCATTGAACATTTTCACCATCTAATCTGAAATATTAATAACGTATCTTCTGCTGTTTTTATTGGTACGATGGATTCTCCTGTAATATTTCCTGCTCTCAATCCTGTAAGTATTGAAGCACTAAATAACTTCCTTCTACACAATATTTTTCAATGAAATCTGTTCTTGTCACCTTCATCTAAAAACTCTAATTCAAACATTTATTCCACAGCGCTTCATTCTTGTTTTTTTTTTTCTTCCAAACAATGGAATTCATTCTTTATCATTTCATCTAAAATTTTCACTGAAATTTATTCTGAAATACTGAGTATAAAATAAAATACAGTAAAATAAAAACTTGAATGAAATCTGTCCTTGTCACCTCCATCTAAACACTCCAATTTAAATATCTATTCCGCACTACTTAATTTTTTTTCTCAAACAATGGGATTCATTCTTTATCCACTTTATCTAGAATCTTCTCTGAAATCTATTCTAGACCATCATCACCATCATCACCACCACCACCACTATCAGCATCATCACTACCACTATCACCACCACCACCACCATCATCATCATCACCATCATCACCATCATCGTCATCACCACCATAATCATCACCATCATCAACACCACCACCATCATCATCATCAACACCACCACCACCATCGTCATCATCAACACTACCACCATCGTCATCATCACCACCATCACCATCATCACCACCATCACCATCATCAACACCACCATCGCCATCGCCATCATCATCATCACCATTATCATCATCTTCAACATTTACCATCTGTTTTCCCTGCTAGCAAGGTTTGGATAGGACTTGACAGACCAATTAAGTACTCAAGCAGGGCTACTGACCTCTTAGACTAGCTGGGGGCCTGCACCTCACTTACATCTAATCCCACACTCTATTAAATGCACATTCTATCATGACAGTGGCACTAATGAGGGTTGTTATACTTTTGACACAACTGAAGAGTCCTCCCAATCCTTTCATTTGCAGGTTTTCTATGATTTGATGCCCTTCCAATCACCAACAACTATACAGTGTGTGTACTGGGTGAGTTTATCATATAGACCAGTGATTCCCAACCTTTAGCTCATCACCTACTTTGAATTCAGAATGTTTCTGTGGTCCATGAAATTATTATAGTGTAAAACATAACTTCCATTTTACATAGAATATATCCAATAAAGATACAACTATATTTATTGGACACAGACAATTTCACAAGCATTAATTTCATTAATTGAAACCTTTAGCATTTAAACAGGCTGTAACTGGCCAGAATACTCTCACCTCTATCTGTTCAAACCAGTTGTAACTGGCCACTCATACTGATGTTAAGATATTGTTCTGGCAACTGACTTGGTAAACACCCACAAAATTATTAACCATCTTGCCAACAACAACCCTGAGTACCTTTTTGAATTCCATGTGTCTAACACACGTGGGCATGTCTACAAAATCAGAAAACAGCACAGCTCCCATGACTTTTGGAAACATTTTTTCCCGCTCAGAGTTGCTGAAGCATGGAATAAACTACCTGCATCAGTTGTTAGCTGTCGAGACACTGCATCCTTTAAAACCTCCATACTTCCTGTAATTCTCAAACACTACACCTAATATCCCCCCTCCACACACGTGTGTGTCTGTGTTTATATCATGACTCATACACTGTTCACTTCCCTGACATTTGTATATTATTCTATGTACTATACATGCACCTTTGATGAGTTGTAGTGCACCTGAGCACTGTACACAATAATTTCATTATTATTATTAAACTTTGCCTTTCATCCTTACGGGGTTGATAAAATAAAGTACCAGTAATGCACTGGGTAATTGCTGGCCTTGTGCCAAAAGTAGAAACAATTATTTTTATTATTATAAAATAAATAACCTTAAAATCTCGTAGATTCAATATTATGTGAGATAATTATGTAAGGTAAAGTATTTACCACGAAAATACAGTAATATAAATAGTAATGTAGATGGTAAAGGGTTAAGGAATAGTAGTCAAGGAAAGCTCTATGGGCCATTCAATATTAGCCTGGTGGCCCATATATTAACCCTGTGTCCCATATATTAACCCAGTGGCACACGTATTAGCCTAGTGTCCCATATATTAACCCGGTGTCCCATATATTAGCCCGGCAGTGGCCCATATATTAGCCCGGTGTCCCATATATTAGCACGGTGGCCCATATATTAGCCTAGTGGCCTATATATTAGCCCGGTGTCCCATATATTAGCCCGGTGTCCCATATATTAGCCCAGTGTCCCATATATTAGCCCGGTGTCCCATATATTAGCCCAGTGAATTCTGGCTGGATATGGCTGGTTTAAATGCTGAAGAGTTAACTCTTTCATTACCATATTTCTAATGAATGGATTTATTAAAATAACTAATTTTCTCATTATTAATCTGTTGTTTGGAACATAACTTAACAAACTTAACACAGTTATCTATCTAGGAGTACATTATTCAATATATTATTCCTGTTTTAAAGTGTTGTCTATCTAGGAGTACATTATCTAATGTGTTATTCAAGTTTTAAGACACTGGAGCTGAGACGTGGCTGCTATTTCTAGCAAGCTGTGTATCCATTTAGATGTACCTTTACTGTGTGTCTTGTTGTTTTTGTTGACAATGACTCATTGAGATCTCTCCACTTCTCACCACCATCACCACCACCACTATCATTAAATTAACAAGTCTATTCCCCTCCACTTCTCTCACTTCCACCACACCCAACACCATACCACTGCCAACTCCACCACCACTAAATTACAAAGTCTATTTCTCCCTCCACCTCTCTTCACCACCACCAAGTCCTTTTCCCTCTCCTCCTCTCACTTCCACTAGCATCTTATTACTGGTGAGGTAGATGTCCAGTGCTGGGATTGTTCTTACTGTTTCTACAGACCACAACATGTTCCTTAACTCCCCAAGAGATCAGGTAGGTGGTCCACATTTATATTTCATCCCTAATAGCTGCTGGACAAATGAGGCCCTGTGCTAGTTAAGTTATGAGACCTCTTACATTTGAAAAATTCACCATAAAAATATTTGGCAGGAAAATGGTCCCTCCTAGCTAACGGAGCCCTGTGTTTAACTCTTTAGCATTCACATTACTCTATATATACTATTATATTTTCACAGTAAAGACTTTACCTCACATAATATCTCACATAACATTTACATTACTCTGTATATACTATTGTATTTTCATGTTAAAGGCTTTACCTCACATAATTATCTCACATAATATCGAATCTGAGATTTTGAAAGTATTTATTTTGAGAACAATACCTTACCTTAACATCAGTTTGAGCGACCAGTTACAGCTAGTTTCAACAGAAAGAGGTAGAGGATTTTGGCCGGTTTGAACATTAAAGGGCTAAGCATAACTTAGCACAATAGTAAATCTGGCTCTGTCCTTAACCATTTTGATGCCAGACCACTTAAAACTTGCCCTGCTTCTATGATACAAAATTATATTCTAAAGTATTTATATTTATCTAAACCCTTTCCATCATAATTTAATGCAAGAACCTTTAAGTTATGTTCCAAACACCAACAGTGTCTTTCATTAGAAATATGGTAATGAAAGGGTTGAAGTGATTATATTTAACTAAATCCCTTCCATCATAATTTCATGTTAAACCCTTTATTAAGTTATGTTCCAAACACCAGCTTAATTACAGATTATTTTCAAAATTATTTAAAAACACACAATATCCTTCTTCATTAGAAATATGGTAACAAAAGGGTTAAAGTGTTTAGATCTATCTAAAAAAAACCTTCCATCATAATTTTATATACAAACTTTAAGGTAACAAAACGGTTAATTTCTTAAAATTTCTACTCCATTTTATACACACATGCACACGCACGCACACACGCACACACACACACTCTGTGTGTATATAAGTATATATATATATATTGAGAAGTGCACTAGCAGCTGAGGTGTAATTTATACACTATATATATATATATATATATATATATATATATATATATATATATATATAGTTTGTCAATAAGTGAGACACAGACACACACAGACAGACAGACAGCCACACACACACACACACTTCCAGATGTACTTAGAATCCAGCTGGGATGAGTTGATAGGAGTTTGGTTCTGAATCAAATCCGGTTTCATATATTTTATTTCCTTTTGGAGAGTTAGTTTCAAACAAAAACAAAACAACATAAATATAATAAAATTACGAATATATATAAATAAAAAGAGGATATTACTAAGACTGGAGGGAAGTTGGATCATCATCATCATCATTATAATCATCATCATCATTATAATCAACATTGCCATCATCATCATCATCATCACTATAACCAACTTTTCCACCATCATCACAATCATCATCATTATAATCAATGTTGCTATCATCATCATCATCACTATAAATAACTTTACCATCATTGTCATAATTCAGAGGAATCAGATGTAGTGTGTAAGAGAGAAGACTGCACTGGTATAGACATGTGATGTGTATGGATGATGAATGTTGGGTGAAGAAATGTCAGGAATTCCCAGTGGAAGGAAGCTGCAGTAGAGGAAGACCTGGGCATAAGAGGAATCAGATGTAGTGTGTAAGAGAGAAGAATGCACCACTTAGATATACATATAGTCTGCTATAAACTCTATTTTCTTAATGTAGATTTTACAATTTATGAATTATACATTTTTCCATTTTTTAAAAGTATTTTTTCTCTTTTCCCAGAGGATTTATTGTGAATCGTCAAAGTCAAAATTGTCTTTTACGAAACCCAAAGCTGAGAGTTGGATACAATTGGCTGGACATGACCGTAAGCTGGCTTCATTCTCCTTTTGTTTATTATCTTCTTCTTCTTAATCTTCTTTGCCTTCTTCTTGTGTTGGATTGGCAGTATCGGTAGAGAGTCGGTCACCATGCTTTGCAGCATAGAGTTAAGTCCCTTTACGGTCTGAGTTCAAATCCCGTCGAGGTTAACTTTGCTTTTCATCCTTTCGGGGTCGATAAAATAAAGTATCAGTAATGTACTGGGGTAATTACTGGCCTTGTGCCAAAAGTAGAAACAATTATTATTATAACAGTGTTGTAGTTTGCTTGAAGCATTGTGGAATAAGAAATACAAATTTAAATAAGTATAAATATTTGGAAGCCCTATCATTCTTGAGTTCAAATCCCACCGTGGTTAGCTTTGCCTTTCATCCTTACGGGGTTGATAAAATAAAGTACCAGTAATGCACTGGGGTAATTGCTGGCCTTGTGCCTAAAGTAGAAACATTATGTTGGACACCATGCTTTGACGCATAGTTACGACCCTTGCCATTTTGAGTTCAAATCCCGCCGAGGTTAACTTTGCTTTTCATCCTTTCATGGCACCAGCACGAGCCTCTTAGAGGATCTAAAGTCTGTCTTAAGGCTCGTTAGGCCAGTGCTTATTCCAGTCCATCACAGGGTTAAACCTGCAGCTATTACTGGTACTGACTTTCAGCTGAGTATACTGGAGCAGCATGAAACGAAGTGTTTCTTTGAAGAACACAACGCACAACCCAGGAATCAAATCTTACTGCTAGGCTATGGGCCTCCACTCTTACAGGGTGGGCTGTAATAATAAACATGTACCTTTATAATAATAATAATAATGAAATTATTGTGTACAGTGCTCAGGTGCACTACAACTCATCAAAGGTGCATGTATAGTACATAGAAAAATTTACAAATGTCAGGAAAGTGAACAGTGGATGAGTCATGATATACATGTGTGCGTATGTATGGAGGGGGGGATACACCTGTTATGAACCAGTAACTATGTTAATGCTATTACTAATTATTATAAATTAATTGATGTTAAAACTAAGCTTGTGTCTCTACTCTCTGTCTCTGTTGTAGAAACCTTTGCCCCAGCTACCAATACTACTATTTGGAAGAGAAGGTTGGCTGACGACAGCAATGAGTTCCAAACATACAAAGAATTGCAGTCTGACATAGCCAAGTCAATTGTTCCTCACTTCTACCAACAGATAGAATACCATGGACAATGTATCCTATACACATACATAATTACATACACAGGGATGGCTACATTCATACACAACATATGCTTACACACATACATGTACACATACTTATACACATATACATGTACACATACTTACACACATACACATGTACACATACTTATACACATATACAGTACTTTCTCTGTTGCAGTTTCCTTGGCACTTCTTACGTAAATAATATATAATAATAATAATAATGAAAATAGTGTACAGTGCTCAGGTGCATTACAACTCATCAAAGGTGCATGTATGGTACATAGAATAATATACAAATGTCAGGGAAGTGAATAATGTATGAGTCATGATAGACATGTGTGCGTGTGTATGGATGGGGAATATTAGGTGTAGTCCTCCTCATTTGTTAGGAAGCCCTTCCTAACACCAACCACTTTACAGTGTGTGCTGGGTTCTTTTGATTGTGACACCAAAACCACTTTACAGTGTGGACTGGGTGCTTTTCATTGTGACACCAAAACAACCACTTTACAGTGTGTGGTGGGTGCTTTTTGTCATAGTAAAAAGTACTGTTTGGTTTGGTTTCAGTTTCAGTATATTTAAAAAATATTTTTAAATATTTCCATAAATAATTTAGCTGTCAATCAACGTTTATCATTGATTGACCAAAATCCTAGTTTTCCACTCTCTCCTTCTTTGGAAGAAATTGGCTGTGTTCAGACCTGGAGAGGGGATGGGCTCTGCTAGGTTTAAAATGTCCCAGACACCCCTTCCTTATGTTATTACAGCACCCATATCATCAGGTGTTATGGGTCCATATATAATACACATATAATGAAAATCTTATTTTTCATTGCATGTGTATTAGATTAGTTATTCCTCCAAATTTTTGGTTATTAACCCTTTAGCATTTATATTACTCTATATATACTATTGTATTTTTGTGGCAAAGGCTTTATTTTACCTAATATCAAATCTACGAGATTTTGATGTTATTTATTTTAAAAACAATACCTTAACATCAGTATGTGTGGCCAGTTACAGCTGGTTTGAACAGAAAGAGGTGAGAGAATTTTGGCCGGATAGCATTTACATAACTCTATATATACTGTTGTATTTTCATGGTAATGGCTTTATCTCGCATAATACCTTAACATCAGTATGAGCTGCTGGTTATGACTGGTTTGAACAGAAAGAGGTGAGGGAATTCTGGCTGAATATGGCTGGTTTAAATGCTGAAGAGTTAATGCTGAGGAAACTAGGGTAAGCACCAGCCTAATGAGCCCCTGGATATAGAACAGACTTTAACAGGTGACTGATAGGATCTTCTGGGGTCACTGAATATTAAGGGTTTAATTGACACACATTGGCAGTGTATTTCATTAGGAATACAAGAATGGAAGGGTTAATGATCCTTAACAATTTGTAGATTTCATTGAAATTCAGAATTTGCTGGAAGGTTTCCATGATCCAAACATAATAGATATGAAACTAGGAACCAGGTAAGACGATGAATTCCATCCATTTTGTTTGAAACCCTCAAAGTTGCTACAAATGCTTGGCCTTACCATTTATGATGGTCTCTCTTGGTGACTGCACATCCTTGTGTGGACTGTTGTCATCAGTTGTGGACTGTTATCAGCTGTTGTGGATCTTTGTGGACTGTTGTGAGCTATTGTGGATCTTTGTGGACTATTGTGAATCTTTGTGAACTGTTGTGAATCTTTGGGGATTGTTGTGATTTGCTGTGGACTTTTGTGAGCTGTTGTGGACTGTTGTGAACTGTTGCAGACTTTTGCGAGTTGTTGTAAGCTGTTGTGAATTGTTGTGGGCCGTTGTGAGTATTTGTGGACCGTTCTGAAATATTGCGAGTTGCTGTGGAGTGTTGTAGAACATTGTGAACTATTGTTATGGCATAATTTGGTGAAGATGTCTGCTGTTAATATGTTTGCAGGACGTTTCTTGAGTCAGAAGTGAAAAACGAGTCATTAAGGACAGATTTATTCAAGAAGATGGTCATGATTGATCCAACAGCACCAACACCTCAGGAGAAACAGGTCAGAGCTCTGACCAAACTTCGGTATATGCAGGTAAGCATTAACCCTTTCATAACCATATTTCTAATGAAAGACATTGTCTATGTCAGGCATGGGCAACCTTTTTTGAGAAGCGGGCCGCATAAGATATTACTCATCATCAGGCAGGCTGCAAGCGCTAATTTACATTCGTGCCCACATTAAAAAAAAGGGTTGGTAATTCAGGTTGTTTTGATTTGTTTCTTCAGAATTCGTACACGTTGTTTTTCTTCAATCGTAAAAATGATAGAAACATAAATCACAACTGAAAAGTTGGGGTAAAAAAAATCAGAAAGATTTCACTTAGGTGAGCCATTCAGAAAGCTTCACGGGCCTCATGCGGCCTGCAGGTTGACTGTGACTGACATCTGTGCTATCTTTCTCCAATACTATGAAATCTTTGTTGTTTATGTCTAAAATTATGGATCTCTGCTTATTTTTCTCCTTTACTGTGAAATATTTGCTGTTTAACTCTATGATATTATGAAATGTATAAGATTAATTTTCCTTTTTCAGTTTAGAGAACAGCAAAGCTCATCTGCATCGTTGGGGTTTCGAATAGAGGCTGTAAGGGTGAGTGAGGTTTTGAACTATTATTACATCTTGAGGACTGGATGGCTATATGTATATTATGCATATCATCATCATCGTTTAACGTCCATCTTCCACGCTAGCATGGGTCAGACAGTTTTGATCCATTCGATGTGGGATGGTCAGGAGACCGTCTCTCGCTCGTACGGAAGTGTTTCTGGCAAGTGTGGACTGGGAGCCTTTTCACCATATCTCCTTCACGGCCACCTTACAGTGTGGACTGTTGTGTCATCGACACAGTGGACGGAACGGGAGAGGGAGGTGGGGAGTGGTGGGGTGTATGTATAATACATATCTATATATTAGCGTGGAAGATAGACGTTAAACGATGATGATGATGATGATGTATGTGAATGTATAATACATATCTATCTATTTAGCTATACATATATATATATATATATTGTGTGTATGTGTGTGTATATATTTGTATGTGTAATACATATCTATATATACATATAGTGTGTGTATGTGTATGTATGTATCTGTAAGAAAACCATATTCCATTTGTGTTGTTTCAGATGTCTGGGGAATCTCCAAATGCCAACCTAAAGAAAGTGAGAACAAAAGAACAAGTAAGTCTAATGTTCTGGGGCCTTTGTAGAGATTCTTAGAATATCCAGCTGTGACAGGGTGTGTGACACAGTGTGACATGGGTGACATGATCTATGACTGGACGTGTGACATGGTGTATGACTGGACGTGTGACATGGTGTTTAACTGGATGTGTGATATGGTGTGTGACAGGATGTAAAACATGGTGTGTGACTCGGTATGACATGGTGTGTGACAAGGAACGGGACTTATAGAAAGTGTAGCAATAAAGGTGGTGCCCCAGCAAGGCCTCAACCCCTTTCAATTATATCTACTGTCCATCTTGTATTGTAGTGTATGTGGCTGAGTATTCCACAGTCACAGTGTGTGACAGGGCTAGACATTTCAATTACAGCTACAGTGTTTCTAATCGTCTGAGGCGTATGTTGTGAAGTAAACTCCCTAACCACACAGCCATACCTACACCTAGGTTGTGAAGTAAACTCCTTAACCACACAGCCATGTTTTTATGTTTTTATATATTTATTTTTTGGGTTTTTTTCTTCTTTTTCATTTACTCATGTTTTCTTTATTTATCACCAGGTATCATATATCGTCTGTAGATTCCTGCGAAACAAAATCATACGACAGTCGTTTCTCTGGCGTCTCAAAGAAATTCGTACCATCTTAGAATCTTCCCCCTTTTTCATGACACACCAGGTAAAAAATAAACAGATTCTTTCTCTAATTATCTCTCCCTTTCCTCCTCCCATCTTCATACTAAACCACCTGAAACTATCCCTCGTTATCTTGTACAAAGCTATTTTTAAATGTTTATATTTACCTAAAAACCTCACCAAATTTATAGGTCTTTTGCCTAAATTATTATTTAGCTGATGTTAACCATCTTGCCAACAACCACCTAAGCACCTTTATGATTTCCATGTGTCTAACACACGTGGACATGCCTACAAAGTCAGAAAACAGCACATGACTTTCGGAAACATTTTTTCATGCTCAGAGTTGCCGAAGCATGGAACAAACTACCTTTATCAGTTGTTAGCTGTCGAGACACTGCATCCTTTAAAACCTCCATGCTTCCTGAAATTCGCCAACACTACACCTGATGTTTCCTCTCCACACACATGTGGTTTG